>JANAVB010024480.1:0-19501 GCA_029216955.1 Iris pallida
TACATAACCTATGACATTGGTTATCCATAACTGTCTTTTGGCATTTCTCTTTTAATTGTCATGATGATGTTAAACCTTCATTGTAAGCCTATATAAAGGACGTTCTCAAGTTGATTGTGATACAAGTGAATGAATAAACAATTTTCTCCATTTTCTATCTCCATATTTCTTTAGTTTATAATACGTTATCAGCACGATTGCTCTAGGAAATATAAGAAGGGAAAAATATTTACATAAGGGATAAAGAGTTCTCTTAAGAAAAGAAAGGTATTGAAGAGGTAAGTCTAATCTCGTATACTTAGATATATGCATTTTATTAAAATTAAATACATTTGATTTATGTGTTTATAGATCGATTAGAACGTAAGTTTTCTAGATCTACTTTCTCTTTTAGTTTTAAACTAAATATGTATTGAACATGTTCACAATTTCATTCAAAATAGAAATTTTATGATAAAAAATTTAAGATTATGTATAAATTTTATTTCTACATGTTTTCATATGAACTATGAAATTAATCTAGAATATCTTAAATTTTCTTCACTTATTTGGAATTAGTTAATTTCATTAAAATAGTTTATGTGAATTGTTATTTCTACTATTTTATTTATTTGAATTCTACAAGGTAACTACTTCACATTGTTGAATATGTGAATCGAATTATGAATTATGAAAAAGTACCAAAAATATATTATTATATAATGATCACATTATTGTATATGTGATACACATAAGACATAATATCTTTCATAGCGTTTTATCACATTATTGTATATGTGATATTTTTTTGATAGCATTTTACCACATTGTAGTATATGTGATACACATAAGACATAATATTCTTTGATGGCGTTTTATCACATTGTTGTATATGTGATATTTCTTTGATAGCATTTTACCACATTGTTGTATATGTGATACACATGAGATATATTCTTTAATAGCATTTCATCACATTGTGGCATATGTGAATTAGTTTGTAATCTTGAAAGCGCTTATCAATTTTATTATTAAATTAATTTACATCTAATATATTTTATGTCAGATAGATGTCGAGTCTTGCAAAGCTTGAATTCAAAGCTCTGATTGTGAGCAGAGACAATTATTTATCATGACAATGGATGCAAAGTTGCAATTGTAGTCCGACAAGCTTGATGGTACTATTAAGAATAAAAATAAACAATCTTTGAACAAGCCCAAGGCTTTGATTTTTCTACGACATCATATCCATGATGATCTAAAGACAGAATATCTATGTGAGGATGATCCATTGAATTTAAGGACATCTAAAGGATAGAATTGACCACCAAAGGATGGTAATCCTTCTGACCGTTCAAAGTGATGGATGGATCTAAGATATCATGATTATAAAAATGTTAAAGAATATAATTTTGTTATGTTTAATATTGTTTCTTGCCTTAGATTTTGCGGAGAAAACAAAGACTCAAATAATTGAAAATTCTCTCTTTTATGCAAGTAATGTGCTTTTACAGCAACAATATCGTAAAAGAATTTTTATAAAATGCTCTGAACTTATGACGTGTCTCAAGAGGCAAATAGCAATATTCTCATGAAAAGAAACCACAACTCTAGACCAATCGGGTCTATGACAATTCCTAAGACAAATGCCAAAAATTTAGAATTAGCAGAGGTCGTAGTGAAGGACGTAGAGAGGGCATGAAAAAAAAATTATGAGAGATATGGTCATGGTTATCAGCCTTACAAAGGTAAAAATAATGGATCACAAAAGAATAAATGGAACAAGTGGACAACACCCTCTAACAAAGGGAATCAAGTTACAAATGAACATTTTTAGGAGATGCTTAAAAATCCACCTTCCATGAATGAGCATTCGGTCAATTTATATATTATTTCAAGTACTTAAAACTATTTACATTAAAGTAATGTTTTATTTTTGGTTTCCAACATGGAATGTTGAGAGTTTTTTTTAATGAAAATTTTATTATAAATTTGGAGTTAATTTCTATAATATTAAATTATCATTTGAAGTGCTTAATTATTCCTTAATATACTTATGCTAGCTAGAATATATGTTCAAAAAAAATTTTTGCTTCATGTAAACCAAATAGTAGTAGTAACGACTGTCATAAATATGACAAAGATGGACATTGGTTTAAGCAATGTCGAGCTACTCAACAAGAGGTTGACAGATTCAAAGAATCTAAGAAAAATAACTTGGATATCTGTTGGATATGTGTTTGGTAGATGTGCTACAAAACATATGATTTTAGAGAATCAAAAGTTTTTCCCAAAATTAGTATTTGACATGCATAAAGTGTCAACAATAGCGGGACCAACCCATATAATTGAGGGCTTTGGAAGAGCACATATCATGTTACCTAATGGTACTCAAACCTATTTGCAGAATGGGTTATATTCAAACGGTTCCAAAAAGGAATTGCTAAGTTTCAAGGATATACGCAAATGGGTACCATATTGAAACTTGAAATGATAACAATAAAGAGACATTATGTATTACATCTAATGTTGGGAGCAAAATAGCTCACATTAGTAGAATTCTCTTATCTTTCGGTGGGTTTGTATTACAATACCATTGGTATAATTGAATCTCATATGAATGTGGCAAAATATAAAGCCAATGATCATGTCTTATGTAGCATTTGGCATGACTTGGATCATCCAGAACAAATTATGTTCAATTGGATCATTGGGTCATTCGGGACAAAATATAAAGCCAATTGACAATTCATGTGGACATTTATTGGAAAAGCACGATCTTGGCTTACCGAAGAATCGCCTATGAGTTCCTTGTCACAAGAGAAGTTTATAACTAGACCATCTTTTCTAAAAGTTAAGAAAGAGTCTCCTACTTTCTTGTAAAGAATACAATAAGACATTTGTGATCATATTCATAGTGGTCATTTTAGGTATTTCATGGTACTCATATATGCATTTATTAGGTGATCATAGGTGAAATAACGTGAAGGCAACTCTAGAGGGGGTTGAATAGAGTTTGTGTCGATAATCACCAAATAAAAATTAACTCTATATCACCTCCACAAAACAACCATCAAGATAGTAAATAAATCAGAGAGAAATACGAAAGTAAATAAAGATTAGAAGAGCATTCGCAGACATAACAGTTTTAACCTGGTTTCTCTCGTAGAGGACTAGTCCAGGCCTGAGAACTCTAGCTCAGGATTGAAATCCACTATTATGAAATAGTGTACAACCACGTGCCTTTACTCAGAAGAGCATGGTGAGGCATTCGCAGGTGAAAAAACTTAGAATTGTCCAAGTGACTTTTCTTTTCAACTCTTGCATAAAACTTCTAGCTGAATCGCACTTGAGCACCTTGGGGCTTAGGAAGTTTTGTGGCTAGTAGATTGGAAGATTAAGGCTTAGGTAGTATAAGGCTTAGATGATTGAGAGTGAAAAATAGAAAGATAATATAAAATGAGAGAAATCAAGCCTTATTTATACTACTCTGGGGAGGCAGAGTTCGGCCCAAATTCTGTCCCAAGAATTCAAATTTTTGAACGTTAGACAGCTTGTACCAAGCATGCCCTAAAATCAGGGTGCTGAAAATCAGGAGACAGAGTTCGGCCCGAACTCTATGTGGGGGAAAAGTTCGGCCCGAACTCTGCCTCCTAGGTGGCAGAATGACCTTTGGGCTTTATTTGGCTTGGTGGAGCTTGGGCTTGGTTTAGGAATTGGTCTGTTTGTATGGTAGAGCTTGGAGAGATATGTCTAGGGGTTGAGATGACACAGTGCGACTCAACATACACATTCTTCTAGACTCAATAAATTGAAGATTACAGACTTTGAACAATAGGAAAACCAAGAGCCCTTTGATTGTCACGCCCCGATTCGGGAAATCGTTCGCCTCCGCTTTGATTCATGCTGAATCGTTCGTCCTCGCTAAGGCGTGATGCCGTACAAGTCTGAAATTATACTTGTACAAGGCGTGCTCGTGTTCCTTTATATAAAAGAGACATTTTGAATAGAAATTCATAGCAGTTAACAAGAAGTTTGGGCAACACAGATATGATCTGAATTAAGTTCTTTATTGATATCTTTAAAATTACATTCATGAAACATAAGGCTCTCAAACGGCCGAGATGAAATACCAAACTTGGCTACAACTTGCAAAAATATTGAAAAGAGATACAACTTGTTTCATACATCATATCCCTTTATTAATAATGCGGCAATAACCACCTTCAGCAAAATGCCTTCTTCTTTAAGTGGAAACTTCAAGAATGTACGAAGCTTCTAAAGAGTCGGACAACAAGCCTTCAGCGTCTATGATGATCCACTAGGTTCTCGGCACCTGTGGAGACGAGGGTCAGTACATTGCCACATATGTACTGGTGAGCGGCCGTAACCAATTTCACCATAAATCAACAGTGGTAAAATTATATGAATGTTCACTATTGATTTGTGATCTTTCTATCTTGCCTTAGGATCCATTAAAAATTCATATATTTGATGAGAAATATAAGAAGCACACAGTGATGTTAGAAACATAAGCAATTCATGTTGTTCTAACATAAGGAAATTATATTGATCACCAATTTGGTGAATCTTACCCACGATCGATAGCCGTCCCTGTAAATATTTATGAATACCACTTACTCTGCCTGCATAAGACATTGTTAGCTATGACACCTGTCTATATGAAGGTCACTGGCGATACGCCATCTTCGACCATCTTACTGGTATAACGGTGCCCTTGCAGTGTAGGTAGCTAGCCCCACTGCAAGTCCCGTATACCGATGCCAGTACGTCGGCATCAATCCTTGTTCCCCTAGGATGAACCGGGTTCGTGGCCGCGGATTACCGTTCTGGGAACTACCTTATATACAAGTTGTCTATTACCATGCACGAAATGAAACTTAACTAATAAGAGACATAACATGCATGATAATAGCATCTTCCACACATAGTCGTAGTTCTCATTTTATCTTGCCATTTTTCCATCTTACCATCTTGCCATCTTACCATCTTGCCATCTTACTTTGAGCCATAGGCTCGTATAATCATTCTTTCGAACCAAAGTCCGATATACTTACCGCCCAATACTTGGGTCTTTGCCTCATCTGTTCAACAATTCATATTGCAACATACAAGCATCATTTGATTTACAACATAAGCCTAGCCATGTGATAATTTATCTTTCATTATCTTTCCGAGTTATTACTTGGCATCTTTTATTAAGCACCGAACGCAATAACAAGTCTACCATTATTTTGCACGAAGATTAAGGATCGTCGAAGGATCAAAGCCACTCACTTGTTGGTAAATTGCCGAGAGAAAGAGGTCTTCCATGCAACGTCAAGCTCGATTCACTGTGTTAGCACCTGTATTGGCACCAACGTCTGGTCAGCATACTTCTTCTCTTTCACTCAGTGATTCGATATGAAATGCATAGACAGTGAAAGTAAATCCATAAAAACATTTATCAAAAACAATCACGAAAACGCACACAAAAGCCAACAGCAAAAGCGACATCGAAAACCAGCAGGGCAACAGTTTTGGGGCAAGCGACTCTTATATAGAACTCTTCCCCCAAGACGCGTGCCACTACATCTTGGGCATCATTTCAAAAGAGTCCAATCCATAACGAGGAAAGGATCTCAATTCATTATCCCACGATCCCGGTAAGGTTTCTCCAAGTAAAGTTCCCCAATTCTCATCCGACTCGGCCATTCGGCCGCTAACCCGCTCTGTGCTCCGCAACGGGATTCAGGGCATTACATATTAATACACTAACAAAAAGTTTTGTCCCCGAAACTTAAACACAAACCCACCTAGATCGAATAACGAATGAAACTTTTCCTTTATATCTGCTTCAAGTTCCCACGTCGACTCCTCGACAGAATGATTTTGCCAAAGCACTCGAACCAAAGGAACAACTCGATTCCGTAAAACTTTATCCTTCCTATCCAAAATCTGCACGGGTTCCTCTACATAAGGAAAGTCAGCTCTTAGTCCTAACTGACCGAAGTCTACCACATGGCTTGGATCATGCACATACTTCCGTAGTTAAGAAACATGGAAGACATCGTGCAGTCCATCCAACGCTGGTGGTAACGCGATCTGATAGGCAATGGCGCCGACTCGCTTAAGAATTTCAAACAGGCCAACAATCTTGGACTTAACTTCCCCTTCGAACCGAATCGCATAACTCCGTGCATCGGTGACACCTTCAGAAATATGTGATCGTCCACCATAAATTCCAATGGTCGCCGATGAGTATCTGCATAACTCTTCTGCCGACTTTGTGCCACAAGTAACTTCTCCTGAATCATGCGGACCTTTTCGACGGCCTGCTCCACCATCTCTGGACCAAGTACCTGTCGTTCACCGACTTCATCCCAACAAATCGGAGACCGACACTTTCGCCCGTATAATGCTTCATACGGAGCCATTTGTATACTCGACTGGTAACTGTTGTTGTAGGCAATTCTGCTAATGGCAAGTGAGTGTCCTAACTGGTTTTCAGATCAATAGCACAAAGCCGTAGCATGTCTTCAAGTATCTGATTTACTCTCTCGGTCTGGCCATCGATTTGTGGATGGTATGCAGAACTAAATTTCAATTGCGTCCCCATGGCCGAATGTAAACTGACCCAAAAATGTGATATAATCTCCCATTTCGATCCGACACTATTGATGCTGGCACTCCATGTAATCGAACAATTTTATCCAAGTATAGCTGAGCTAACCGGTCGACGCTCCATGTGGTTTTCATTGCGAGAAAATGTGCAGAGTTGGTTAATCGATCAACGATGACCCAAATTGCATCATTCCCTTGCTGCGTCTTTGGCAAGCCAACTATAAAATCCATGGTTATATGATCCCACTTCTATTCTGGGATCACGAGGTTCTGCATCTCCCCGCCGGGCCTTTGGTGTTCCACAAAGTTCTGACTCGTTGACACGCTAAGCACCGCAAGACAAAGAGGGCCACATCTCGTTTCATACCATGCCACCAGAAGGTCGTTCGCAAATCTTTATACGTTTTTGTACTTCCCGGGTGCAACGAATACTTGGCATAATGGGCCTCCGTCAAGATTTTTTTTGGAGTTCTTCATCCTTCGGGACACATAGCCTCCCCTTGAGTCGCAACGATCCATCCTCGTGCCTGGTGAAATCGCTTGCTTCACCCCTTTCCATTATTCCACCAATCTTGATCAAGAACTCATCCGTCCTCTGTGCTGTCTTTATCTTTTCCAACAAACTCGGCTCAATTTGAAGTTGAGCCAGTTGTGCATTGCGGCCACGAATCTGGAGCTCAATTTCCATGCTCTCTAATTCCTCCAGTATTCGTTTGTCAATACTGATTGCTCCCATAAAGTTCTGACTCAACGCGTCCGCCACCATATTGCCTTTCCCTGGGGTGTATGCGATCGTCAAGTCGTAATCTTTTATAAGCTCCAACCAACGTCTTTGCCACAAATTTAAATCCTTTTGAGTAAAGATGTACTTCAGGCTCTTATGATCGGTGAAGATCTTGCAAGCCACTCTATACAAGTTATGACGCCATAATTTTAATGTAAATACTATCGCTGCCAATTCCAAATCGTGCGTTCGATAATTTTTTATGTGCGGCTTAAGCTTCTCGAGGCATACGATATCACCTTCCCTCTCTGAGTCAACACACATCCCAAACCCAATTCGGACGCATCACTATATATCTGGAATCCCTCGACGTCGTTTGGAAGTGCAAGGATTGGAGCTGTCACGAGGTGTTGCTTCAGGTTTTGAAAGCTAGCCTCGCACTCATCAGTCCAATCGAATACAACTCCCTTCTGGGTTAGCCGAGTTAAGGGCGCTGCCACTTTCAAAAATCCTTGACAAACTTTATGTAGTAGCCTGCCAAGCCAAGAAAACTTCGGATCTCGCTCGCCGACGTGGGTTGCTTCCAATCCACTACGGCTTCAATTTTCTTTGGATCAACGGACACACCTTCTGTTGAGATAACGTACCCTAGGAACGACACGCTACTCATCCAAAACTCACACTTGCTCAACTTGGCATAGAGCTAATTTTCCTGTAGAGTCTGTAACACTGTTCTCAAATGCTCTGCATGGTCTTCTCTGCTCTTCGAGTAGATTAGGATATCATCGATAAATACGACCGCAAATTTTCCAAAAAGGGCCGAAAGACTCTGTTCATCATATCCATGAAAGCGGCAGGGACGTTGGTCAGTCCGAAGGACATGACCAAGAATTCATAGTGTCCATATCTGGTTCGGAATGCGGACTTAAGAATGTCATCGGGTTTGATCTTCAACTGATGATAGCCTGAGCGAAGATCAATCTTTGAAATTACAGACGCCCCTTGCAACTGATCGAAGGGGTCGTCTATTCGAGGCAATGGATACTTGTTCCAAATTGTAACTTTGTTTAGCTCGCGATAGTCGATGCACAGCCGCATCGATCCATCTTTCTTTTTTACAAATAGCACCGGAGCACCCCATGGTGAAACACTGGGTCTGATATATCCCCTGTCCAACAATTCTTGTAGTTGTACTTTGAGTTCCTTTAATTCAGCAGGCGCCATCCTGTACGGAGCCCTTAAGATCGGACGAGCATCCGGAAATGTATCGATAGTGAATTCAATCTCTCGGTCCGGAGGCATTCCGGATATCTCGTCAGGAAATTCTGCCACGACTTCAGTGTTAGTTGAGTCTGCACCATTCTTGCGTATGTCTCGAACAGAAGCAAGGTACCCTTCGCAACCAGAATATAGCATTAGTCGGGCCATAGTAGCTGAAATCACCATCGATGCCTTCGCCGATGAACTGGCCGAGTAAGAGAATTATATTTCTCTAGGTAGTCGAAACACAACTCGCTTCTTCGCACAGTCAATCGTCGTACAACATGCACTTAACCAATCCATTCCCAGAATGATATCATAATCTTTCATATCTAGTACGACTACATCCAATGGTAGCTTTCTCTCCCTGATACATATGTAACCATCCCTACATATCATGTTAGTAGGCATCTCCACTCCTGATGGAGTACTAACACTAAGATATACATTCAACATTGACATTTTTATTTCATTTTCCTTAACATAGTCTTCAGATATAAAACTATATGTAGCACCAGAATCAAATAAAGTACGCACAGGAATGCCATTAAATGACAATATACCTGTCACGACGGTATCTGATGCAAGTGCTTCTTCCTGAGTCAATGTAAAGACTCGGCCCTGAGCACCGGGCCTCTGATTCTGTGGTGGCTGATGGGGTCGTGGTGCCTGTCCATGATTCTGTTGATGCTGGTGATGATGCTGCTGCCTCGGAGGGTTCTGGTTGCCTCTCCCTGGATAGTTGCGAGACATGTGGCCGAATTGACCACACTTAAAGCATCCTCCCTTTAGGACATTGCACTCATTCGCAAAGTGCCCTCTGTTGCGGCACTTGTTGCAGAACGGCCCAATCGGATTAGGTCGCTGATAGCCACCGTGATTCTGACACTTTGGCGTCTCATATCTACCCCCGTTGTTCGGTCTCTTATTATGCAGATTCTGCACTGACGCTTGGACTGGCAACCGTCGCAGAATAGTGTGGTCCAATTCCTTTGCGTGCTCATAAGACTCCTGAAAAGTCTTATACTTCTGAACCACAACTTGAGCCTTCAGAGCAGGCCTCAAGCCCTGCTCAAAACCGACGAGCTTTACATGCTTCGTCAGTAAACATCGTGATTGCATACTGAGACAGTCTTGAAAACTCTGCCTCATACTCCTTCACCGTCAAGGTTTCCCTGTTCGAGCTTCTGGAATTCCAATTTCTTAGCCCGCTGCTCAGTCGAAGAGAAGTACTGAGCCAGAAAGGCCTCTCGGAACATCTGCCAGGTAATTTTCTGTTGTCCCATTCACCCCCGCAAGGATCCTTTTCTGACCTTGCCACCAGTAGTGTGCGTTGGAAACCAGCAGCAGTTTCAGACACGATACCCTCTTGGATCCAACAATACCCAAAGCTTCTAGGTGGTCCTCCACTTCAACTAGCCAATCCATAGCAATGGTGGCTTCTTCTGTCCCTTGAATTTTTTGTTGCAGATTTTCTTGAACTTTGTAATGTCGGTCACAGCAGTGGTTTTCTTAGCCGTCGGGGGTTCCTCTGCCTCCACAAGCTTGCTCTCCCGTGAGACTGGAGTGCCTTGAGCCCCATTGTTCACCACTGATCGGACCAACTGTTGCAGGGTATCTAGCTGCTTTTGTTGGGCTTCAAATTGCTTTGCGTTTTGCCTCTGCTGGCTTTCCATCATAGCCAGCATCCTCTCCAACGGGTCGGTTGAGGCTACCGCCCTTGAGCTACTTGCGTTGTTCGTGATACCCGCCTTCGTCATCTCTGCAGAAATAGAGAAGCTTGTTAGTCTCATAAAATATTTATGGATTTATTGTATGGAACATCTCATTTCGGGACATTTAAAACCAAAGTTTTTCAAGAAACAATAAAGCTTGTGTCATTTTCGAAATCTAAAAAAAAGAAATTCCCAAGGAAGTAAAGCCGTGCTCTGATACCAAACTGTCACGCCCCGATTCGGGGAATCGTTCGCCTCCGCTTTGATTCACGCTGAATCGTTCGTCCTCGCTAAGGCGTGATGTCGTACAAGTCTAGAATTGCACTTGTACAAGGCGTGCTCGTGTTCCTTTATATAAAAGAGACATTTTGAATAGAGATTCGTATCGGTTAACAAGAAGTTTGGGCAACATAGATATGATCTGAATTAAGTTCTTTATTAATTCTTTGAAATTACATTCATAAAACATAAGGCTCTCAAACAGCCGAGATGAATTGCCAAACTTGGCTACAACTTGCAGAAATATTGAAATGAGATAAAACTTGTTCCATACATCATATCCCTTTATTAATAATGCGGCAATAACCACCTTCAGCAAAATGCCTTCTTCTTCAAGTGGAAACTTCAAGAATGTACGAAACTTCTAAAGAGTCGGACAGCAAGCCTTCAGCGTCTAAGATGATCCACTAGGTTCCCGGCACCTGTGGAGACGAGGGTCAGTATATTGCCACATATGTACTGGTGAGCGGCCGTAACCAATCTCACCATAAATCAACAGTAGTAAAATTACATGAATGTTCACTATTGATTTGTGATCTTTCTATCTTGCCTTAGGGTCCATTAACAATTCATATATTTGATGAGAAATATAAGAAGCACACAGTGATGTTGGAAACATAAGCAATTCATGTTGTTCTAACATAAGAAAATCATATTGATCACCAATTTGGTGAATCTTACCCACGGTCGATAGCCATCCCTATAAATATTTATGAATACCACTTACTCTGCCTGCATAAGACATTGTTAGCTATGACACCAGTTTATATAAAGGTCACTGGTGACACGCCATCTTGGACCATCTTACTGGTATAACGGCACCCTTGCAGTGCAGGTAGCTAGTCCCACTGCAAGTCCCGTATACCGATGCCAGTATGTCAGCATCAATCCTTGTTCCCCCTGGATGAACCGGGTCCGTGGCCGTGGATTATCGTTCTAGGAACTACCTTGTATACAAGTTGTCCATGACCATGCACGAAATGCAACTTAACTAATAAGAGACATAACATGCATGATAATAGCATCTTCCACACATAGTCGTAGTTCTCATTTCATCTTGCCATTTTCCCATCTTACCATCTTGCCATCTTACTTTGAGCCATAGGCTCGTATAATCATTCTTTCGAACCAAAGTCCGATATACTTACCGCCCAATACTTGGGTCTTTGCCTCACCTGTTCAACAATTCATATTGCAACATACAAGCATCATTTGATTTGCCACATAAGCCTAGCCATATGATAATTTATCTTTCATTATCTTTCCGAGTTATTACTAGGCATCTTTTATTAAGCACAGAACGCAATAACAAGTCTACCATTGTTATGCGCAAAGATTAAGGATCGTCGAAGGATCAAAGCCACTCACTTGTTGGTGAATTGCCGAGAGAAAGAGGTCTTCCACGCAACGTCAAGCTCGGTTCACTGCGTTAGCACCTGCATTGGCACCAATGTCTGGTCAGCATACTTCTTCTCTTTCTCTCAGTGATTCGATATGAAATGCGAAGACAGTGAAAGTAAATCCATGAAAACATTCATCGAAAACAATCATGAAAATGCACACAAAAGCCAACAGCAAAAGCGACATCAAAAACCAGCAGGGCAACGGTCTCGGGGCAAGCGACTCTTATATAGAACTCTTCACCCAAGATGCGCGCCACTGCATCATGGGCATCATTTCAAAAGAGTCCAATCCATAACGAAGAAAGGATCTCAATTCATTATCCCGCGATCCTGGTAAGGTTTTCCCAAGTAAAGTTTCCCAATTCTCATCCGACTCGGCCATTCGGCCGCTAGCCCACTCCGCGCTCCGCAACGGGATTCAGGGCATTACATCGATGACGCCTTTTTTCTGATATTTGAGTAGACCTGAAGACGTCTTTTTCCTTGATAGCAGTCGTCCAAAGATAATCAGATCTGAAAATTTGAATACCTTTCGGGGGCTTCGCCCCCGAACCCCCGACGGGGGGCGCTGCCCCCTCGACCCCTGTCCGCTGACCGGTCCCCGATACGAGGCCCCGAATAGGTCGCTAGACGGTTCAGAGAAATCTTTTGTATGACACCGTCTTTGGTCCATCATTAATTCTTCATTGCCTATGCCCTGGTTTGATCATGCTTACTCATGTATACAAATACATGTTTGGCGAGCAAAATATGTTGCAGTACGATACAAGCATAGCAATATGATATAGGATAATTAGGACAATGCTAAGTTTAAGTAGCAACATGATAGTGAATATATGAATGTTAGTGACATCATTATGTTAAACTTAATTGATTAGCCATATTCAAAAATACGATGTAATCATTGGGCTAACAATAGGTTTGTCTATTGTCTACTAGAAATCTTGCATTTTTCGTCTTTTGTCCAAATTATTAAACTTAGATCTCAGTTTCCTGATAACACGATTAAATAAATTATACTTTATAATGCTGCATAGTTTACCTCATAAGTTTTTATGATTATTGTATATCATTAGGGATTGAGGTAGAGCATCATGTTCTCCATGTGCACACACAGTATGGGATAGTTGAGTCATTTATTAAACATCTCCAACTTATAACTAGACATATACTAATGTAATCTAGTTTGCCATTTGAGACTTGGGGACATGCTATTTTACATATTGCATCTCTACTAAATTTAGACCTATTGCCTACCATATTATTTTATATATACAACTTGTTAGTGGTAAACAACAAAACATTTCATATTTGAGAAAGTTTGGATGTAAAGTATATGTCCCAGTTCAATCTCCCAAAAGAACTAAGATGGGTTCCCAATGATGTTTGGAATATACATTAGTTTTAAGTCTTCTTCATAATAAGGCATTTAAAAACCAATAACTGGTGATGTTTTTACTACAAGATTCGATGATTGTCAATTTGATGAAATAGTCCTCCCGCCGCTAAGGGGGGTAAGCAACAAATTGTTCATATTGAACAAACCATTGCTAATGAACGACGTGAATTGACATAAAATATGCCTACTCTATCTCATCAAGATCCAAGAACTCCACAATGTGATTATGAGACAAGGAGAATGATACATTTGCAAGAAATTCTAAATCAATTACCTTATGCTTTTAATGATGCCGTAAAGGTAACTATATCATATGTGCCAGCCATAATCATTGTTCCAATTAGACAAAATTCAAACAAGGCGGCAAATGAATCTACTACTATATGTCAAAAGCGTGGTAGGCCTATAGTTCCAAGGATAGTGCTCCTAGAAAGAGAAGAGCTAATGAAACATCTTGTCCTGATAAAAGCCCAATAGTGGCTGGAGCTCCGAAAATAATAATAAAGATGTGCATGTTTCCAAATTCACTAAATGTCTATGGATGCCTCTAGAGAGGCACAGGTACTGAAAGTGAAGAGATCTCGATATTCCATGCATGTTCAGGTGAATTGTGGAATAGAAAAGCACTTGTCATTGATGACATATTTATAAGCTATGTAGTAGCTACTGAAATATAAAAGGACAGTGATGATTGTGAAAATGATCCACGTAGTATAAATGAATGTCGACAAAGAAAAGATTGGCCAATCTTCAAAGATGCTATTCAAACAGAATTAAAATCTTTAGAAAACGTGGTGTGTTTGGACCTATAGTAGAAACACCAAAGGGCATAAAACATATTGGTTTTAAATGGGTGTTTCGTGAGAAAATGAAATGAGAGAAACAAAGTTGAAAGATAAAAAGCCCAACTTATAGCACAAGGTTTCTCTCAAACACCTAGAATTGACTATGTTGAGACATACTCTCCAGTTATGGATGTCATTATTTTTAGATATCTAATGATCAGTCTCGCAGTTTATGAAAATCTTGATATAAGATTTATGGATGTTGTAACTGCATATTTGTACGAAGGCTTAGATATTGTCATCTATATAAAATTTCAGAAGGATTTACAATGCCATAGATTAAGTCAAAGGACATGTGTTCAATTAAACTTAGACGAGCATTATATGGGTTGAAATAATCCAAAAGAATGTGGTATAATCATCTTATTATATATTTGACTAAGGAATGATACAAAATAGTCAAATTTATCCATGTGTCTTCATTAAGAAATTCTGAAATGAATTATCGATAGTAGCAATATATATGGATGATATAAAATCTGATTAGGTCTCCTACAGAATTGGAAAAAACTGCAAACTATTTGAAGAATGAATTTGAAATAAAAGACTTGGAAAAAGACAAAGCTTGGTCTCGGTTTGTAAATAGAACGAAATTCCAGTAAAATATTAGTGCATCATTCCCGATATAATGAAAGAATTTTGAAACGATTCAGAATGGATAAAGCACATCCACTAAGTACACCTATGGTTGTACGCAGGTTGGATTTGAATATATATCCATTACGACCAAAGGGAGAAAATGAAATAGTTCGTGGTCCTAAAATGTCGTATTTAAGTGTTATTGGAGCACTACTATATCTAATCAATGCACCAGACCAGATATTGTATTTTATAGGGTAAATGACAAAAAAACCCTCCCTAGATTGGCCATTTTCACAAAAAAAGACCTCATGCTCTTAAATTCCCCACTATTTATTTTTTGTTGCAAAAAACCCCCAAATGACAATTTTACCCCTCCCTCCTTCCTCGGATGTTGGGGGATGGGCTGGGTGGCCAACGGCCCACGAGGAGGGCTGCGTGGGGCCGGAGCGAGGGCGGAGGAGGACAGCGGAGGGGCCGGCGAGTGCGGGGGAGGGCCGACGGTGGAAGGGCAGGGGAGTCGAGCGGGAGGAGGGCAGGAGGGGTAGGGCCGGCGGGGGGAGGGCAGGGGGGTCGGACGGGACTGGGGGGTCGCCGCCGCCACTGTGGAGAAGAGGGGGCAGGGGCATTTTCGGGATTAAAATTTTAATTTTGACTGGAGAGGCCTTATTGAGCGGATTTGTAATCTAAGGAGGGACGAATTGCTGAAAATGACTAATAGGTCTTAATTTACAAAGTCGGGTATCTAACGAGGGGTTTTTTGTCATTTACCCTATTTTATATTAGTTTATTGTGTAGATATAATTTAGCACCTACACTTAGACATCGGAATGGATTAAACACATATTGAGAAATTTTCGTGGAACAACTGACATGAGAATATTTTATTCATATGATTCTACTAACAATTCTTGTCTAGTGGTTGTGCAGACTCAAATATTTTTCTAATCTCATAAGGGATGACCCCAAACAGGTTATGTGTTTATTAATAACCATGCAGCTATATCTTGACGATCAACAAAGTAAGGTTCAGTAGCAACTCCCTCTAACCATGCAAAATTAATTGCATTACAAGAAACGACAAGAGAAAGTGTGTGGTTGCGATTGATCATTTATCATATACGAGAAAATTGTCAACTACCTACAGTTACAGATGAGCCTACAATAATATTCAAAGACAATACGGCTTGCATTACACAAGTCCGAGAGGGATTCATCAAAGGAGATCGAATAAGCACCTTCCACCAAAATTATTTTATACAAAGGACGAAAGTGATCGAAGTCAAGCAGATCTATTATATCGAGGGGGAGTATGACTCATGAAGAATATTTTTGTGGTTTGCGCGTTGTACTCTTTTTCTTTGACTAAGATTTTTTTTTCACTGAATTTTTCTTAATAAGGTTTTAACGAGGTAACAAATGTGCATACACCAGCAACTAATTAATGGTGAATATACAAGGGAGAGTGTTATAAATATGGATAATTCACCATAATTATTTAGCCTATATAACCTATGTCTTTTGGTTGTACATCAGGGGTGCAACTCGGGCGGGCTCAACCAGAGCCCGATCGGGTAAACCCGCCAATGGGTTGGGTTAGGGTTGAAGATACTTGGGCTTGGGCTTGGGTTCGGGTTAAAATATTCGAACCCGATCAAAAATCGGGTTGGGCTCGGGTTCATGTGTCGGGTTACCCAAAGAACCCGAAACACGGCGTACATATTTTTTATTTATATATATTTATGTATACATTGTTTCATACTTTTTAAATAAAAAATTTAAATTCTAAATTTCTCAACCCAAACTCTTCGACTCCTTCTAAATCTCATGTTAGTTTGTATTTTATAATGATCGGTGCTTAATTGCTATTTGACACTGTGTTTAATATTAATTTTCTTTAAAACTATTTTAAATACCATATTAGAGTCTGGTAAACCCGATGAACCCGAGCTTCGTCCGGGCCGGTCTTGGGCTTCATATGTTGAACCCGAGGTCGGGTTGGGCTTGGGCTCGGGCTAGGCTTATCATTCATCGGGTTGGGCTTAGGTTGAACTCAAACCCGACCCGACCCGCCAGAGTTGCACTCCTATTGTACATAACCTATGACATTTGGTTATCCATAACCTATGTCTTTTGGCATTTCTCTTTTAATTATCATGATGATGTTAAACCTTCATTGTAAGGCTATATAAAGGGCTCTTCTCAAGTTGATTGTGATAGAAGTGAATGAATAAGCAATTTTTTCCATTTTCTATCTCTATATTTCTTTAGTTTATTATATATATATATATATATATATATATATATATATATATATATATATATATATATATATTAGTAATCTTGTATCGAAAATAGAACCAATATGTAACATTACCCTCCTTTATCACAAAATAATTGTTTTGTAGTGTTAGTATGTTTAACTTGTATATTAGAAGTTCTAGGTTCAATTCTAGGTTTTGACAATTTTAAAATTTTACTTTTAGTTTAACTTTTTATATATGATATACGAGTCCCATTTTAAAAGTTTGCCAAGGGTTCCCATAAACTCAGGGCCGGCCCTGCCTTCTTCTCTACTCTCCTCCAGAAAACGCCCACAGCACCGCATCCCCTGTCGCCGGCGGCAATAGATCAATCCCGACCCGGGTCGACTGAACGCGAGCCCGCCAGCGTACTCACGGAGCCGCACCCTTCCCGTGTCTCTTCCGTCTACCTGCGCACAGCCCATGCCGATACCGTCGGATGCTTTCCAAACCCCATGCGGTGGTACCCTCGGCGTTGAACCGCCACTACTATCGTGACCTTCCCCGTTCCCCTCACTGCTATATTTCAGTAAGGAACAACAAAAACTTTCCATTATATGTGTACTAGCTTCTCATAAACTTTACTGTCTCACGCTTCCTATTCCTGTGAGAGTTTAGTGGGTGTCAAATTCACATTTAACCCAAAATCCCTTGGAAGGGTTCATGGCAGAGCCCCTACATATTGGATATGGGCTATAAAGCCTTTAGCATAACAAACTTGTGTTGTTATGAATTAGGCCGAGGGCCACTAAACAATAAAGAATGGGCCAAGTTTTTCTTCTTTATATGTAGCTAAAACTCTAACCAGCATTTATTAAGTGGACAATAGTGATTTGTATAGTTTTGAACAAATTTTAAGCATATATAATAGTAGCTGATACATATATAGTATTATATAGTTTGCTAAGTAAATATATGGTAATGTACATGAATATCCTTAGGGGACGTTTGGTATGCGAAATACTATATAGCCAAAAATTCTATATTTTCGAAAATCAAATTTCAAGTAATTAAATTGTCTGAAAAATTACATTCGTATGTTTGGTGACAAAAAAAATTCAAAAATGACAAAAAAACGACAAAACGACAAAAAAAAAAAATGACAAAAAGAAAATTAAAAAATGACAAAAAAATTGACCAAAAAAGACAAAAAAATACAAAACCACAAAAGACGACAAAAAAAACCAAAAAGGACAAAAAATGACAAAATCATACTACAAAAATGACAAAAGGACAACAAAAGGACAAAATCGACAAAAAAAGGACAACGATTAAAAACGACAAAAAATAACAAAAAGAGAAAAAAAAAAACAAAAAGAGAAAAAAAAGAACAATACAAGATCAAAAAGGACAAAAAAAACTAATAGAAGAACGAAAAAAACGACACAAAGACAAAAAATGACGAAAAGGACAAAACATGACTAAAAACGACAAATGGACCAAAAAACGACAAAAATAAAAAAGGACCAAAAGACAAACTACAAAGGAACAAAAAAAAAAATGACCAAAAACGACAAGACGACAAAAGATAACAAAAACAATATAAAAACGAAAAAAACAACAAAAAGACAAAAAATCGATTAAAACGACAAAAATAACAAAAAGCGACAAAAAGGTCAAAAACGATAAAAAACGGAAAAAAAAAGAGATGAAAACGATAAAAAAGTTCAAAAGGACCAAAAAAAATTTAAACAAAATTTTTTTGGCCCGGAAAAAAAATATACCCACATATTCTTATGGGATAAGATTCTCATTTTTTGTGGGCAAACTATTTACCCGGATATTTCTAATTCCCAAAAATAAATTTTTTTATAACCCAAATAAACATAGTCTCATTCTATTTTTTCCAGGAATTAAAAAAATATCGCATACCAAACGACCCCTTATAGAGTAACCATTTTTTTTAAATATTCAGAAAGATTAAATTGTGACCCACGACAAACGGACTCGGACACAATAACAAACAAGCATAACTTCTCCGTATTTATAGTACTTTGTGTTCATACTGGAAAAGGAAATGGTAACTAATGATAGAGAAATTTTGAGTCGCACCCCACTTGATTTACCCAAATTTAAGGTGCACCCCACACAATTTCCATAATGTAAGACACCCCCCCCTCTTTTGACGGTTTTCGTCCTTCGTTAGCGGTCAACTCCTTTCACCCATTTTTTGGACGAAAATGCCTCTCCTTTTCCGCGACCCCGTTCTAAGAAACCACCCCGCTGCCGCCCATCCCCTCCCCGCCCCACCCCCGCGCCCCCCTCCACCTCCCCCCCCCGCTGCTCGCGCGCGCGCTCCGCCGGCTCCGTGCTGCCGTCTGCTGCTGCTCTACTGCTGTTGTTGCTGTTGCTAAGCGGAGGGGGCGGGGGCACGGGGGCGGAGGGGGTGGA
>JANAVB010024481.1:0-221460 GCA_029216955.1 Iris pallida
TTTGTCCGACATGGAAAAATATTATATCTGTAATTTGGAATAAGATATGGGATGAGGGTAAAACAGACAGATACACTTATATTTGTGGAGAAACTTGTGGCGGAATTTATGGAGGAGTACCTGCCTATTTATAGGATGTGGGAATTCCCAGTTGGATAAGGACTAAAAATTTAAACCCAATTAGATAATTCAATTATTAAATTAAATCAATAAAATTAATATAAATTCAAATTCAATTCCAATTTAAATATAGATAATCTAATCTCCATATAAATTCTATCTTTAGATTTACACTATTTAAATAAAATCCATAAAATCTAATCAAAGATTTAAATTGCCACAAATATTAAAAATATTTTCTTAAAATACATATAATATAATTTCAAAAATACATTATTATTTACAAATAAACTTAATAATATTTATGAAATATATGTATACACGAAGAATATTATTTATTATTAAACTGTTTTTACGAAAGACTTTTTATAAATAAAATAATAATTTGGAAACTTTGGTACGATAACAAAATAATTATTATGTATATTATTTTGAAACTATATAAAAAAGTAGAAAAATGTTTTTCTAAAATATGTACGCTCGCACATATTCGTACTCGTCGAGCAATTACGAAAAACAAAATTTCGCAGCGCGACGTACAATGCAACTACGCGACGTACAATATACAAAATAAAAAAAAATCGGTTTCAAATTTATAAAAAATATAGTAGAAATTTAGGGGTTTTACAGGGGGGAATGAAAAGTTCCTCCCGTCGTTTCAATTTAAGTCTGGGTCGTATATTTAGCGACGGACTAGCGACGGATAATATCCGTCGCTGGTCCGTCGCTCATTTTGGATACTTGCCGACGGACTATCTGTCGCTACGTAGTCGAAGATTTGTCCCGCCACTTCTCCCAACAATTTCCGCCAAATAGTCGACTGCATAGCGACGGCCAACATATCCGTCGCTATGTCTCCGATGCCCTAGCGATGGACGTACGACCTTTTCTCCCCCTTAAAATAAAATAAAAATATATCGGCTTGTCGTCGAATGTCGTCGGTTATGTGTCGCAAATACGTCGCTAACGCCGACGAAAAAAAATTCCGTCGCTAAGGTGTCGTCGCTAATTGACTGAATTTTGGTAGTGACATATGGTTGGTTATGTAGATTCACATAGGTTCACACATACACACACGCACACGCACACACACACACACACGTATATATATATATATATATATATAGATATATATATATATATATATATATATATATATATATATATATATAATATATTATATTTTTAATATATATATCTAATATATATATATATAATAATATATAATAGATATATATATATATATATATATATATATTATATTATATATATTATATATATATAAAATATATATATATATATATATATATATATATATAGATAAATATATATATATCTATATATATATATATATATATATATATTTATATATTTATATATATATATATATAAATATATATATAATATATATATATATATATATATATATATATATAAATATATAAATATATATATAAAATATATATATATATATATATATATATATATATATATATATATATATATATATATTTATATATTTTATATATATATATATATAAAATATATATATATATATATATATATATATATATATATATATATATATATACTTGGCACTATCCCCATGACACACACAACCAACAACCACATGTGTGAATCCACATATACATAAATATACAACTATAGGCATATATGAATATGTATACATATACACACATGCAAATACACAAACACTTGGTGTGCACCACCCCCGTATCCCACTAGTCTACGATACGCTTGTGATACGCCCAAGATACCTATACCAAACCTTGTCCAAATTCTACCAAAATACTTGAGCATGCCTAAAATAATAATTAGAAGCTAATTAAGACAATGCATAGCTAGTGTCTAGTTCCATGTGAAATATGACATGTGTGTGACAAGTGTATGAGGGAAGAAACCCCCAAATTGACTCTGTGTCCTAGTGTATCATGACACAGCCTACCGTTTTCATTTGTAGACATGTATCTAGCCACACACAACATTCACATGCCTATTTAGCCTATCAAACCAAATGATAAATACTTGATGCACCATTCTCGGATTTTCCCAAAAATGTCACAAAAAACTCCATATAACTTCAACCAAAATGGTCATTAGAGCCTATTTCTTCCTCCTATTGGTACCTCTAGTCCATGAGTGGGTTTCCAGGTCCAATGCATGTATTAAAGTCTAAACATATAGAAAACTTAGATGTATACATATTGGGAGATGTATTCCCAATGTAGCACCACCATTGGACAAAAATGAGAAGTTTGACAAAATTTTCAAGCCAAATAGCCTCCTCTTATTGTGCTCCTTGGCTGCCAAGCTTCTAGGCTCCTTGGATGAAGAGTAGAAGAAGATTGGGAATGATTGAGAATAATTTTGATGGAGGAATGAAAGGTATTTTTGGGAAGAGCACTAAGCTAGGCCTTTATGCTCCAAAATGATAAATAAAATGAATGAACTCCCCTCTCTCTTGGTCGGCCATAAGGAGCCCTAATATGCCTGTGGAAAATGTCCACAATGCTCTCTTATGTTATTATGAAGGTTTGGCTAATCGATGAAAGCTTCTAATCTAACTTGGTGATTAAATCTAATCCTCATTCATTACATGTTATGACCTAAATGGGTCTAATTAGGAAAGCCTAAAATGATGGTCCAAGTGTCATGACAAGTCTAATCGGGTTCACTAACCAAGGGTCCAATAAATTGGCTAGTCCACTAATTAATGCAACCATCATTATAATAAATTAAATAAATATACACAACATATTAAAAATATAAAATAACAAAAATAACCATATCTAGGATTATGGTAATGACACAAACATGTTCTCTTTTTCTATATTTTTCTTGTACAACTTTTGGATCAAAATGGTCATTTTTGCTCTCTACCGTAAAATCGATATATTTACTAATTCCAATTTGAGATCCAAATCTGATCCAAACTTTTTGAACCAATATATTGTTTTGACCTATTTTGAGCCTACTATACACATTCCAATAGTGTCCCACTTTATTGAGTTCTCATTTGCCATTTATTTTTAAATGGCAAACAAGACCCATTTAATAGACTTTCGGTACCCAATTAAATCCAACGAGCCGCACCGACCCGAAATTAACCCAACTAGGAAAGTTATATCCTATTTAGATTGCCCTAGCCTAATGGTACCATTATTAATTAATTTTTAATAATATTGTACAGCCACCCATAGATGAAAATGAAAATATGCCATATGGAGAGATGGGATTATTTGGAAATAACAAATCTCACTCAATATTTTCCTTTCCTTTTAAATACAAAACATATCTAAATAAAAACGTATATCCTGAAAACTTCCTCTCCTTTACGTAAAACCCATTCCCCTAAGATTTTTGAACATATTTTATATATTTATTATTCAAATAAAATTGACCCCTCACCTATATTCCCGAAACTATATCTTCCTTCTCAACCTACGGATGTGTCTGCAAAGAAACTTTCTGTCCACCAAATCCAAGCCCATCCACCCCTCCCACCTCCTTTAAGACATTCCTAATATAACATTCGACTGTTTAGGGAGATGACGCTCATAGCTTGCTGGTATCATGTGCCTGCATTCTTTTGACCGAAGGGCATCAGCAGTAGACCCCTAATGTAGTCCGAAAGGATGTGTGCTTATCATCATCGGGGAACATCTTGATCTGATTGCAACTCGAGAATCCATCCATAAAAGACATTCGTTCGAAGGTACAAGGATTGTCGATTATACATCCGTAATTGGAAGAGGGAAGTCATCATTAGGACATACAGCATTCAGATCACGATAGTTATGCAGATTCGGATATTGCCATTTATTTTGACAACAGGAACAATGTTAGATACCCAGTCTGAATGTTCTCCTCGCGAATGAATCTGCTGGTTATTACCTTATTCACCTCTCCCTCGATTACATCCATAACATCTTGATGAAATCGTCGTTACTGTTGTACTTTTCTTAGAGCATATATTTTTTTTTCTTAAAGCATATATATATATATATATATATATATATATATATATATATATATATATATATATATATATATATATATATATATAAATGAATATAAGTAATAAATACTTTTATTTCAATATATATAGGTAAAAAATATAACAAAATATTTTCATTTTTTATTATTAATTTACAAATAATGGATCACACCAAAAGTTCGTCAATTTTTTTTATTTATTTGGAATAAATAATTTATTATACATGTATTCATCTATATGTGTACATTGGAATATATATATATATATATATATATATATATATATATATATATATATATATATATATATATGTGTGTGTGTGTGTGTGTGTGTGTGTGTGTGTGTGTGTGTGTGTGTGTGTGCCAATGGCAAAGTGGTGTACTGGTAAGCCCGTTGGCACGGTGGGGTGAGATCCCGGGATCAAACCCATACGGGAGCGACTGGGTGTCAGTGGCCACGATACCCGGGCTAAGGCCGGCTGGGTGGCTTTGTCCGCGGGCTTTGGTTTATATATATATATATATATATATATATTTAACCTGAGTTGGTACTCACTATCTTCATTAATAAAATCTAGTGTTCCCCCAAATATATATATATATATATATATATATATATATATATATATATATATATATATTTATATATATATATATATATATATATATATATATATAAAATATATATATATATATATATATATATATATAAAATATATATATATATATATATATATATATGGGGGAACACTAGATTTTATTAATGAAGATAGTGAGTACCAACTCAGGTTACAAAAGTTGAGTATGACCTCAAAGTACAAAAGC
Organism: Iris pallida; assembly: GCA_029216955.1. Classification (NCBI taxonomy): domain Eukaryota; kingdom Viridiplantae; phylum Streptophyta; class Magnoliopsida; order Asparagales; family Iridaceae; genus Iris; species Iris pallida. The sequence continues at coordinate 4,963 of JANAVB010024481.1, forward strand.
TAAAGGAACTACGTGTCTGCCCTCAAAATAAGATCTTCGTGCTGCTAATGCGTGCATTTCACATGGCTTTCTGAACTTGCCTCCGAGCTTCCCCGATCAACTGCTGCGAGTTATAGACATAGCCCTCTTATCTCTACTTGTTTCAGTTTTCCAGAGTACCCATAGCACTGCGCCTACCGCTATTTCCTTCTTGTGCTTTCATTTTTTCCTCCACTATCCTCTGATTCGTTGCAGAAGTGTCGTCCCTCGAACACGAACTTGGTATTCCCCTTGCATAGCCGCCCATACCTGCCGCGCTACGACACTGTTGTTTAGAATGTGATCTAAATCTTCGGCCGAGCTGTCTATACAACAGTGGCATTTGGAAGCCATACTAAAACCCCAATCGCATTATATTATCATCAATTGGTAGTTTGTTGTGCAATATTCTCCACATAAGAATAGACCACTTGTTAGGTATACACGAGTTCTAGGCATGTGTGAACTGTGATATGATCGACAGTGGCGATCTAGCAATCTCCCATGCTGAGATCACTGAGAAGCGCCTGATGATGAGTGATCCCAACGCCATCCATCTCTCTCCCCGACTATGAATCTATTTGCATATTGACGACCCTGCAATAGCCTTTTCCAAACATGGGATGCCTTTGACGTTGCCCGGACCGTACTAGGAAATGTGCGAGCACAGTACTTTGCTTTGAAGTATCGCGTCTAAAGGCTATCCTGGGTCTTGATCTTCCACCAGAGCTTTATCGTGAATGCGTTCATGACATTTTGCAGTCTTTTTATTCCTAAACTGCCTTCTGCTTTGGATCTAGCCACCTTCTCCCATCCCAGCCATGTTCTCTTTTGCACACCATCCTGCAAACCCCAGAAGAAGCTCGAGAACATAGATTCTATCCAATTAAGGACAGTACAAGGGGGATTACATGCCGCCAATGTTTATATTGGCATTGACATGAGGACTGATTGCAGGAGGACAAGTTTTCCACCAGGTGATAGTATTTTGTTGTGCCAGCCTTCAACTCGAGCCCTTACCTTGGTCAGCAGATCCTCGTACATGCCACCATTACGTTGCCCCGCCATCAGTGGACATCCTAAGTAAGTGAAAGGCGACGTGCCTACTACAAAATCCTGTGCGTATCACCAGTTCTGAAGCTCTCTCCGGAGTCGACTTTTCGATAGACAAATAGAGCTCTTCGCCTTATTGATTTTCTGGCCCGACGCTAGCTCTACCTCCCGAGAAGGTCGTTAATCAAACCTATGGATCTCAAATCCCCACCTGCAAACAGTAAAACATCGTCTGGATAAGATAAATGTGTGATTGGTTGGCATCCACACGGGGAAATGAAGCTGGTGAACCCATCTGGCTCAGGCAGCAGCTTCAAATTTCTTGATAGTGCCTCCGCGGCTAGTATAAATAAGGCAGAAGATAGTGGATCTCTTTGCCTAACCCCTCTGAAAGCCTAGAAATAAGTCAAGGATTCTTCGTTGATCAGAGGAGAGTACCAAACATTATTAACCAGCCGAATAATCATGTCTACCCATTCGTTGTGAAATCCAAATCTTCGCAAAACCTTCAATAGGAACCTTCAAACCATTCTATCATATGCTTTCATCATGTCTAGTTTAATCGCTACATTCCCTCCCCAATGTTTGTGGTTCATTTTTGCCATTATTTCTTGCACTAGAAGTATATTATCTACTATTTCACGCCCTTGTACAAAACTATATTATTCTGGAGAAATGAGTCTAGGTAAGAGAGGAGCAAGGCGAAAAGATAATTCTTTAGATATTATCTTGTTCATCATGGAACACAAACTAATGGGACGATAGTCAGTGAATCCTCTAGGTTGTTTAACTTTAGGAATCAGGACTAGAGATGTGTTCGTAATTGAGCGAGGTAAAGAAAAGCCATCTATGAATAAACTTACAGCTTTTCGAATGTCTCCGCCAATGAGATCCCAATTGGAGAGGAAGAATAAGCAAGTGAATCCATCTGGTCCTGATGCACTATGTTGATCCATACTCTTCAAGACAGCAAGGATTTCATCCTTAGTAGGCTCTGCAATCAATAATTCATTATCATCAGCCGAAAGCTGGAAGGGAATATGTGATAGTAGTTCAGCATCTTCTCGGATCTTCCCCCGCTCGTATAATGCTGAGAAGAACTCAGAGGCATATGCTTGGATTTCACGACTGTCATAGATTGTGGTTCCATCCTCCTTTGCTACATAATGTATACGGATATTCTTTATCCTGTTCGAAACCCGGCCATGAAAATAAGTCGTGTTCTTATCTCTGTGTAAGTCCTATTTCATCCTTACTTTTTTGCTTCCAGTATGCTTCCTCCCTTGAAACACATTGTTTCAGGTTAGCCATTACCTTGGCTATGTTTTAACGACTATTAGGAGAGTTTTCCTCCTCATAGTGAAGCTCCGCTGCTAATACAAGGTCTTCAGCCTCCTTGACAGCCTGAAATGTATCCCCAAACTTTGTTTGACTCCAAGCAAATAAGTATTTCCTACATGCATCCAATCTGAGCGAAACCCTAGTAATAGCATTTCTGCGATCAACTGATAGCCAGGCCTCTTGAACTGTTTGTTGAAAGCCTTCATAGAGAACCCAAAAGTCTAAGAATCTGAATTATTTATTACCGGTGGCGGCATGACCCTTGAATTAAACTTGGATAGGAGAATGATCAGATTCTGTTTTGTTGAGATGATCTACTACAGATAATGGGGCAAAGGTGGACCACTCCTTTTCTATGAGCACGCAATCCAAATGAGAGCCTATACGTTCCTCCTTCGACTTAAGCCAAGTAAAACAACTACCTGTGTATGGTATCTCCACAAGGCCAGCTTGTATAATGAAATTAGCAAATTCTTGCATCGATACCTAATTTGCTAGCAAGCCTCCAAGTTTTTCCTCTGATCTCAGCACCGCATTGAAGTCTCCTCCGACTACCCATGGAGCATTTTGAGCAGCTTGTATCTGCAGAAGGCGAGCCCATAACTCTCTTCTTCCCTCTTTTGTATTATTGCCATGAACGATAGAGAACATTGCCGCAGCTGGAATCATATGGTAGGTGACGATAATTGTCAGAGCTTGGTCGCAAGAATCAATAGGAGAGACCGCACAACCCGACATGGCCATTATCCAAATATTACCCCGATCATTAGATAACGCACTTGAGAACCCCAGTTTGATTTGGAAGTGTAATAACTGCCCCTTGTCAACTTTTGGCTCGATGATGGCCAGGAAAGTAATTTTGTGCACGCGGACGAGAGCTTTGATTCTTTTAAGAGTCATATGGTTGGCTATCCCTCTAATTTTCCAGAATAGAATGTTAAACATTAAGGGAGTTGGTCGGGATTCCAGTTGTTATAGAGCTTGTAGATGCACGAGTACGTCTGTCAGTTGGCTCCGGTTGTTTTTTCGACTACCTTTGCCTTTCATTAGCAGTTGTTATAGATGGCTGTGAGGCTTCAGCATCCTCGTCATCTTCCTATTGTTGTTGTTGTTCTGCTGCTTCCCTGTCGACTTCATCCGCCCAGTTAACGACCCGTGTGCATAATTCTCCCTCCTCGAGTTCCTCCGTGTCTCTTCCTTCTAATGCACCTTCTACTGCTACTTCTTTAGTGTCTGCATCGTCTTCATATTCTTGTACTTATGCTCCTTCTTCCTCTTCATTTACTGGTACAATTTTGTTCAAAAGTGAAGGCTCGACCCCTACCTCCTCATCATGATCCTTTGGCCTATCATCATGCTCCATCGTGCACTGCTCTCCCGTCACCTCTTCCCTCGTCTTGTGTGCTGTTGTAGGTGACGTAACCGACTGGGTGGGGACTGGCTCGGTGGGGGATGTGCTTGGGACCTCCTCCACGTGTTCGGATTCGATTGCTAGACGAGTATTAATAGGGCTTGGGTGGTGGACTCTGCATTAAGGTTTGGGTCCCTCTCTTTCCTTGTGAGGATTTGAATAACCCCTTGCCGTGTATCTGGTCGTTGCATGTACTCTTCATCCTGCATTTTTTCCTATTGCTTGTCCTCATGAGATATAGCTTTACCTTTGTTTTATAACTTGCAGCCGTCCTGCTGGTGCCTCTGATGGTGACAGTGTGAGCAATATGGCGGCGTGTTCTCGTAATCTATGTTTTACCAAAAGCTCCTACCACGAAGAAGCGAGATTCTAATTCATTTTTGGATTGGTTTGGCGGCATCTATTTCAACAAATACTCTGGCCATGCTGGGTCGAGATAACTCTTCGGTCGCCCTGTCAATCTTCAGTGGTTTACCAATGGCGGATGTGATGGCAAACAAAGCTTCCTTCGTATATAGGTGATGAGGTAGATCCAGCAAGTTGACCCATACGGGGATGATCGACGATTCAAACATAGGCGAGAAGTCGGCATCCCACTTGAAGATGCGCATAGGAGTGCGAGTAATAAACCACGTGTCCTTTGAACGTAGCGTTAGGTAGTCATCTTCTGTCGAAGGACGGATCAGGACGTACTTACGATCCATGACACACGCTTTAATAGATCCCTGGAATTCGAAGCCCGACAAGGCTTTACGAATCACGTCTATAGGCAGCTTGCTGTGGGAGAACTTCTCGATGAGGACGAAACGTAAAGGAGATCGCAGTGGATCCTTTGAAGGAGGTCACCGTTCTATCAGCCAGCCGAGGGGTTGCCTCCACCCGACTGCCAACTACTGCAGCGAAGGACATAGCCTTGACGGGGGGCCCCGACCCAGCCATAGGCCAAGCCGGAGACGGGGACTACGAGATTTGGAAGGAGCTAGCGCGGCGCTCTAGGGCAACCAAGATATATATAATATATATATATATATATATATATATATATATATATATATATATATATATTATATATATATATATATATATATATATGTATATTTGTATATAATATACTAGGGCAACCAAGATATATATACAAATATATATAATATAATATAATATAATATAATATAATATAATATAATATAATATAATATTTTACGTGTGTATATATACATGTTGATATATTCATGTATATTTGTAGCTATTATTTTTAGAAATTTCTATTATAATAATTTGGATTTATGAAAATGTGCTCTACATTAATTTGATGTTAATGGTTGTCATTTAAATATTTATGGCAATTGAAAATGGGTTAAGATTTGATTAAATTAGTTTTTTAATTTATTTGATTTAAATTTATAAATGAGATGAGAATAATTTAATTTGAAATTTGAGTTGATTTAAATTAATATTATCTATTGGGGTTCTAGGATTCCAGATCCTTATCCAACCAGGAATTATTACCACCTATTTAAGGGGTGCCCCTTCCTTTCTTTCTCCAAAAAAACTTATTTCCAACACCAGCTACAAATTATTCAAGCACCATCAACATTCTGTCGTATCTATGTCCACCCTCAGTGCGTTAACAGTAATGGCCGCGGGTCTGATCCCGGGTGTCATTCCACTATATCCATTTACCAATACAATTGTATCTTTTTCCTTGTCCGACATAACGGGTACGATCTTTTCATGTCACGCAGGACACAATTGCACAAAACATTTTATGTGTTCGTATCACGCAGGACACGCCGACACGAAACCCTAACCCAACACTAACTGCCAACACCGCCTCGTCGGAATCCTGCCGCGGCTGTAGCACGGCTCATCCTACAACCCCTCACCTTTGGCAGCCCCACCATCACTAGGACAATCACCGACAACCACAGAGCCTCGTCCCCTGCTCCTTATCACCAATGGACCACCCTTACCAACCCAAACCACCCACACTATGCTGCCATCACCTCTACCACCACCGCCACATCACCAACATGACCATCACCCGACACTTGCAGCCTCCTCCCCCGCCGATGTAACTCCACTTTCCCTAAATAATGATTTTGGCTTCATTCAACTAGCTATTATAGTTATCTACTATACTTAATTATTATTATTATTATTTATTAATTTATATTTAACTGTTATTATTTTTTATTAAGTTATATTGACTAGTACTATCTATTTAGTTATTATTTTATCTTATGTTTAACCATTAAAATTATTTTATGCAATTAGAGAGAGCCTATAGAAAGCCCATAGATCTGGACGGCTTATTAAAGCTATCTGTTTTAAAAGCCTAACCCATCTAAAGCCCAAACCTAATTCTTACTCAGCTCACAACTCACCTATTAGAACTAGCCCAACTCCCTTTATTGAAACCAAACCTACAATTTATCCCTTATTAAAACCTAACCTACAGTTTATTTATTACTACCAGCCCACCAAGCTAGCTGACCCACTTGCACCAACCACTTAAACCACATCCCAAATCACTATAGGCTAATAGGTCAGAACTGACCCCAACCCAAATTTCCAAAGTATTCTTTCTTCTCGTCTTCTATTCGACCAAATGGCCGACAACAGAGCATCCTCTCTCTCGCGGCACGGCGATGCAACCACCGTCGATTTTCTGGAGACTTCTAGAGAAGTCTTCTCCACCGACCGAACCAGATCATCTCCATCGTTCAAATCCCTACCGACCTAACCCATGTGATCACCTTTATCCATGTCTAACGACCGGTTCTCCTCGCCCGCCGACAAATACAACCGCCTAGCCTCTAGTATACACATTCTCTTTCCATGGCGAAGCCCTGTCAAATTCCTAACTCCCTTCCCATTCTCCTTTCTCCTTCCACTCGTAAACCTAACAATAACTTCAAGCTTGGCCATGGCGGTGGCCATCCTTCCGTCGGTCGATACTTAGACGAGGTCTTCCAGTGGCGTGGACAACTAGTGGGTGGAGTGCAACTCGTCTCCTAGTCGATCGGTGATCGCATTTGACTCTGTCAAAACCTTCGATGATAGCGAGCAGTGGCACAGCGAACAAGCCCCGGCGAACTCTGAGGTGTCTGAACAGTCTTTGACAATTGTTCGATTTGGTGAGTGATTGTATCAGAACTTCTTTCGAATTTTCTTGGATTCAAAAATCAATTGGTTCAGTAAATTCCTTGGTTTCCCGTAGAATAATGAGACGAAGAACCTTCATTCTGTAATCTTGCTTGTTCTGCACATCATATGTTCGACATAACGCCTGAACAAGTTTCCATTTGTTTCTGACACAGGGGTGAGTGTGTTGGGGCAATTCAGACACAAAAATTTTGATTTCTCAACTCAGGTTGATCTTCTATTGCTTTGTGTCTTTGACTTATATTTCTTGTTTGAGTAGGACTTGGGAAAGCCAGGTGCAAGGCTATGTCGAACTGACACAATATTATTAGTGTTCATACTGACGGACAAGTTTAGTTTGTCTTGGCTATGCACTATGTATTAGCCGTTGGGTTTGAATGTTCATAGACTTGGGGGTTTGAATGATAATCGTTTGGTTTTAGGGCTCTGCTGTGAGTTGTATAAAAAGAGTGGGTTGTTCTGGACCATTTTAAAGTTTATAAGAGTGTGTTGGTTGTTACTGGGTCAGGGGGGACTTGGACCAGTACGTGGGCATAATAATATATATTCCATTGTTGAAATAAGATTACTGTACTCTATTCGATTATTGAGAGGTTAGGATTAGCCACTATTATTAAGGTGCACTTGGTAATATAACAAGGGGGAAGAGTATTTTATTTGTATGTTTAGTTAGCTTTAATTATTGCAAGAGAACCGATTTTAGATTATTTCCTAATTAAAATTCCCTATTTTAGGTGATCTAGAGATATCGCCATTTTCGGAGAAAAGGCAAGTACATGTATCTTGATACTACTACTTGCATGCATGTTCACACACACTTGTTGATATGTTACCTGCTTCAATTACTTTATTTGCTTGCATATTCTCGTGTCGGGTGGGGGATATTCTTAAAGCATGTAGTAGACTAATTTTGGACAACTCTCATGCCTGATAGCATATTATTTAATATGCCCGATGACCATTTTATACATGACTAATAGCATCGTCATTAGACGTGCCTGATTCGTGCGTGATTGATAGCATATTATTCAATAATATGCCTGATACATATTTAGTCTCTACATGTTTGATGGTGTCCTAATTACACATGTTTACGTAGTTAGTGCATATTCTGTTGATTCTCATATTTACTTGTCGTTACTTGTTCCTGTAGTACCTAATTCTTTTGTATCGTATTGGTAAGTATTATTAAGTTACACTGTACTTTGCTCCTTTCCTGACTGGATCGTTGATTACAGGTGAGACAGATCGCTTAGCTTATCTACAGTGCGATGGCCAGCAGGGAGACCCAGCAGCGAAGCTCACTCCGGATGCTCAGCAGGACCAGGGCTATATTCCTAAGATTTAGATTCATGTATAGGATTGATGATCTGATGTATTGAGATTGAGGACATGTTGCAGGTGTAGATAGCCTTTATATTCCTAACCAGTTTTGTATCCGAAAATTTATTTTAAAGTCTATAATAACTGCATATAGAGATCTGTGATGGTTAGTAGTAGCTATATCGTGATAGACACTGTGATGAGTATGAATATGCAATATAACTGGATAATGTCTAGTCTAGACGGCTGACTACTGCTGTCAACGACAGCGTAGGACGGGTGCGACCCGATTCGTACCCGATTATTTGGGAGCGGGTTGTGACATTTTTTTGGTGGCCCATGCAGGTTCTTAGGAAACTCATCATAGCATAGGACCGTTAATGCATGATTTTTCTATCTTTTATTTTGCTAACATACACACAGTACACCAACAATCACTGATGGTGTTTTTCCTACCATTTCAGAAAATGGCAAAAGGAAAGAAAGACCATCCACCTCGAGGCCGCACTCATAGTGTGGTTAACTCCGAAAGAGGATCTTATGCCCACCTGCAGGTCCAAAGCGGAGTGACACTCATGCACCACCTCTTACCACAGTAGTTTCCACCCGATGATCTATTAGTTCTATGGGGGAACTCAAGTGCATGAGTTGATTCACAAATTGCTTGAGGCACAGAGGACACAGACTCAGAGTTTACAAGATGCCCAAAGAGAGAAGGTTACTACTATTCTTCGAGAAGGTATAGAGAATACCCGACTATCCACTTTAGCTACCATGGAGGAGCTAGTAACCCCTCTCCCACCACCGCAACCTCAGATCATACCCCCGACCCCGTCACCGATCCCAGTTCAGCCCCGGACTCATATTCAGTCCACACCTACCCAACCTAGAGAGGGTTCTATCCTAGACTTTAAGATTATGGCTCCTCATGAGTTTTTGGGCACCGGGGGCATCCTCTATGCCGATGAGTGGTTAATTAACATAGAGAGAATACTTCATTTGTCTAGGCTTTCGGAGGACCTCAAGATAGAGGCAGCAGGATTACAGATGCACCACCTAGCCCGTACTTGGTTTCGGAGTGTGTAGTTCCCCGTCCCATAAAGTCAATCGGAAGAATCGAATCGCCGACGGCGTTCGGACTTAGTCTTGCAACGGCTGCTCGAAGGTTTGCTTGCCGAGGTGACTCCTCGCATAGGTGGGATAGTTGATCTTAGCCTTCACTTAATAACTCGCATGTTTTCAACTTGCACAAGTTAGGCTTGATAATAAAAGAGACGCATCGACATAGCTAAGGGAATAATCCCGACGAGTTGGAATGTCTTAGAACATGAAAAATGGTCCACGGTCTACTTAGAAGTCGGCTCAGTGTGCTTTCAAATGACACTCGGTCCTTCGTCCCGTGGCTTGGGAGAAGGAATTGGCCTAAGTTGCTAAGTTGCCCCGACACTCGAATAAGCCTAAGCCATAGGTGTCGCCAGCACGAATGCTTGATAAAGCATGCACGGTCCCGTCGTCCAAGGCTTGGCATAGCCTTCGCACGTCCCGTGGGTTAAGTCGTATTACACGGCTTGTGGCTTAAGTCTAGGCACCCGAGAACTTGGTTGTTCAAGCCGAACACGTGCACGGCACATTCCCTCGATGCGAAGCTTGGCGTAGCCTTTGCTCGTCAAGTCATTCCGCAAATAAGTTATGCAAAGTTGTGCCGGTCGGTCTAAGCCGTTTCTAGCACTGTCCCGCTCTATCTGCGGTTGTCAAGTCGCGTAGTTCCTTGAGAGCAAGGCTCGTCATATAAGTATATGACTAGAGCAATAGCGTCGCCTATAGAACAAGGTCTGTCTAAGGCACGAGCCACGGTCGGTTTAGTAAAAAGCATGCCACGGACAAGGAAGTCCACGCAACTGGTTGTCGCCGAGATCGGTCCCGCTACTTGGGAGCCTTGCTAAGTCTCGATAAGTCTGGATAAGCAAGTACGCGAGATCGGTCCCGCTACTTGGGAGTCTCGCTAAGTCTCGATAAGTTCCGCACGCGAGATCGGTCCCGCTACTTGGGAGTCTCGCTAAGTCTCGATAAGTCCCGCACGCGAGATCGGTCCCGCTACTTGGGAGTCTCGATAGAAGTTGGAAAGTATGGTCATGTTAAGGAAGGATTTGATAGATCGAGTTGGGTCTTGCATTGTCATTGGACAACTTGTCGACAAGGTTAGGTCTTCTCGAGTGATCACCGGGGCACCGGGATCATGTCGGCCCGGGAGAAGCGAGTGAGGCTCAAGTAGGATGCTGGATAACCGCATGGAAGATTCGACGCCTCCGAGCTAGCTACCCGTGTAGGGATGGTCCGATATCCTCGAGCCGAGATCCAAGATAGTTTGACATTGCTAGTGACCATTCATGTAGATGGGTCGGCAGAATAGCGGCAAACCGTGTGTATGCCTTTGGATTGAGTCTAGAACTTGATTTATGTCTAGTCGGCACACAATATCAGGGCCTAAGATTAGGCTGCAGCAAAGGCACCGTGCTTGGCACGATACTTGGCGTCGAGATGTTCATGAAATTGACACTATGTTTCATCAGTCTTGTCTAAGTTGGTTTATGAGTCAAACAGGAAGACCGCAAGGCGGTAGCATGGATAAGTCATGATAAGTTGTGAGGTATGGCCTCAATCTTGAAGCACGAACATGTCTAAGCAAGGTCTAGAGACACGACCTGTACGAGTCGTTCCCTTGACATCGTTGGCACAAGAATTGGTCTAGAGGTACTTGAGTTTAAGTGAAAGTCTTGGCACGGTCGAGTTCGCATAAGTTGCTCCTCAGCGAAACACTGTCTCAAATACGTTTAAGTCACGAATAGAGTATGGCATGACCCTGCCATCTCAATTTGTAGTTCGGTCAAGTACATAAGCGATGAGGCACTGTCTCGATCGGAATACACGTTGGCATTGTTGCACGACCATGTCGTAGCACGTCGGGTTGGTCAGACGTCTTATTCTGAAAATTGATCCTAAGGCAAGACTAGAAAGACAATCATAAAGGGACTTGTATTGCACAAAAGTAAATGAACGTGTCGGTTTTGTATGGGTAGACGAGGAGCTCACTCCACCAGTACAGTTAAGTACTGACACCCATACAGTTTCCATATGCGGGCACAGGTAGAAGCTCGTGGCGCGGAGCTCGCTTGGATGCGTCGAGGTACGGAGTTCTTTAGCGACTCAAAGCGTGCGGTCGCGTGAAGTCAAGACTTATATGGGACATAATGTATGGACATTGCCTTCCGAAGCTTCTACTGGCTCAAGCATTGTATCAAGAGAAGAGAGAGAGCAGAGTGACTTGTATAATAAGAGAAAAGTGAGCACGAGAGACTTGTAATTGTGGCCTTGCACCTATTGTAATTTGATTGTTCAATATTAATAAAGAGTTCTTTTGAATAACTTGTGTTTTGTCTTTAAATTTCCGCTCTGTGCGACGACCCCGTCGCCGCCGCTGTAATCGGCCGTTATGAAACTACCTTGCACGAGCACAATCTAGGCTCGTACGACATCACGCCTTACCGAGGACGATCTCTCCTACGGGAGCGGGGCGTGACATAATGGTATCAGAGCACGGCTTTACGTCCTTGGACTTCAAGTTGAATTTATCAGTTTTGAAAGCTCATAGTCGAAAAAGAAGTGTGCGCTCTCTCTCGAATGTCCCTCGGCATGTCCATACAATAAGTCTAAATATTTTCAAAAGCTCATACAAGCGTTCAATCGAACGCATCGGTAGGCCATTGCCGGACGCATCGATAGGCCTTTGTGCCGAACGATGTTAAACTTGACTTGATAGAGAACACATGCTAAAGTTAGCAAGTCGCACATATGCCCGAATAGTCCTACGTCGACCATAGCAAGTGAGCATGCAAACTTGAATATAGTCCGCATGGGATAGCCATGCACACGGTCGTTGGTCTAAGTTGTGCCGCGTATCGCGTACCCCGACCTTTTTGGTACAAATGAATCGCGAGCAATATCAAGTATCGCTCGGTCGGGAACGGAGATACACTTAGAATGTATATCGATAGGAACGCTATAGATCTAACGCTTAGGCGTACACGAAAGATTGGATTAGATTTTGAGGAATAGTGCGGACGACTTAGTACGTCAAGACGACGTAAGCAATTACGCTAGAGATTCGTCGAACGAATCTGAAAGATGTCTTAACGAATGATGCAAACGTGATTGAGGGCTAGATCGGATGGCTCGAATCCTGAGTGGTGTATAGTTTGTCTTAGAAATCATTCGAGCAAAATTGAGGATTGAGGGTAACGGCGAGTATGTCGGCAAGGCGATGCGGTCGCACAAAGCCTTATAACGCATCACGCTTAGTTGATCGTGACTTCGAATGTCCCGAACGAGATGTCATTTAGACAACTTGTGAATGGACAACGCGAGTTAGAAAATGATTCGGAACGATAAATAAAGATGAATGTCTTGATCGAGGAAGCTTGAGGATTGCACGTGTGATTTTGGATTGAATCGAATGGAATTGTGGTATATCCAATTTGGACAATAGCATCAGTTACACGACTCTGAGTTTGTTGCAAAGGAAGATCGTCAGTTTACGTACATTATCGATGGTATTGAGGCGTATCAAAGATCGATGTGCGATAACTCGGGGGTACTCTGATTCGAGGAACGATGATCGTGTAAATTCCATTGTTCTGATGGATGCTATACTCGGGATGTTGAAATGTGTCGAGGAAAAAGATAGACTTGGCTCGAGGATTTTCTAGTTGAACGAATGACGATCGGACTATCGAAATGAGATCTTGGCTTGGATGAAAATGAAATATTTTGATTTGCTTCGACGATAACCACAACATTGACGTTCTTGTCTTATGCGAGCGCAACTCCAGCCTCGCACATGCGTCATACCAGAATAGGACAATCACTCCGCGTGAGCGCTGGTATGGTGATTCATACAGCGGGGGTGATCGAACTTGCATGGCGTGGCAATACGATTGCTTCGACTTGTGGTTTGACGCGAAGGTGGACTTGAGAATGATTCAGTATGCTTGATAAATTAAACTTGAGGATTGAGTAGGTCCAATCTGCGTATCGAGAATGAATGAGTCTAGACTCAAGAAAGAGTTACGTCCCGATGAGAATGATTTACTCCGCGGGAGCGTTGCATAGTGATTCATGAACCACCATGGATAATCGGACTCGTATGAGATTGGGGTACAACATATTGTCGAGCTAGACGACCTCATGATCGAATACATGAATTAGTTAAAATTGGTGAATTGAATGGATTCGAATAGGCGCAATGCGTGCCTTGATGCGAATTAGGTGATCGTGCTCGATGTTTAGAAATCGGAGTGACGCAAGCTTGGGTAGAAAATCCCGTATTATCGACCTTGGTTTGACCCTAGGATTGTGGTTAGTGTTGGCATTATTGTTGGAGAACTATGATTCCAATCCTGACATTGACTTTAGCCTTGAGAATTGGCCTAGCGGCCAGGCGAGAAGCCATGTTTCGGGAGTTAGCAATCGAATAATTAATCTTGAGGATTGGTATGGATGACCAGAGTGAATCAGGAATATAGAAATACCCTTCACAAGATTTAGCTGACATACATATATTTCAGGGACGCTTGAGTATGTGCACGATGCGATTCGAGTGAGAATGACGAATTCTCTATCATGCGGCTTGGCTGAATGCATGTATTTTGGGGACGCCCAGAATGCGTGCACGATCCAACTAAGCGATACGTTGAATTCAAATGAGACTTAGAGAATGAAAGAGTGTCGAGAATTTGAAATCGTATTAAAGGAAAAGGTTGATAATAGTATGAGCGTGGCTCGGAATCGAAGAAACACGTAGGCGGAGTGTGTACGATAAATTATGGCGTACTCCGCAAGACTGTTATAGTCCCGTGTCTAAACTCGATTAAGTCTTGGCCATAGAAATGGTAGGATGGCTTGCCTTCAGGAAAGTCTCGAGGACGAGACTTGTTTTGAGTGCTGTATGTTGTAGTGCCCCGTCCCGCAAAGTCAATTGGAAGAATCGAATCGCCGACGGCATTCGGACTTAGCCTTGCAATGGCTACTCGAAGGCTCGCTCGGCCGAGGCGACTCCTCGCACAGGTGGGGTAGTTTCGGTGAACTTGCCTCATCTTACCCTTCACTTAATAGCTCGCATGTTTTCAACTTGCACAAGTTAGGCTTGATAATAAAAGAGACGCATCCACATAGCTAAGGGAATAATCCCGCGAGTTGGAATGTCTTAGAACAGGGAAAATGGTCCTACGGTCTGCTTAGAAGTCGGCTCAGTTGCACCGACACTCGAATAAAGTTGGCCTAAGTTGACACTCGGTCCTTCGTCCCGTGGCTTGGGAGAAGGAAGTTGGCCTAAGTTGCTAAGTTGCCCTGACACTCGAATAAGCCTAAGCCATAGGTATCGCCTGTACGAATGCTTGATAAAGCATGCACGGTCCCGTCGTTCAAGGCTTGGCATAGCTTTCGCACATCCCGTGGGTTAAGTCGTATTACACGGCTTATGGCTTAAGTCTAGGCACCCAAGAACTTGGTTGTTCAAGCCGAACGCGTGTACGGCACGTTCCCTCGATGCGAAGCTTGGCGTAGCCTTTGCTCGTCAAGTTGTTCCGTAAATAACTTAGGCAAAGTTGTGCCGGTCAGTCTAAGCCATTTCTAGCACTGTCTTGCTCTATCTGCAATTGTCAAGTCGCGTAGTCCCTCGAGAGCAAGGCTCGTCGTATAAGTATATGACTAGAGCAATAGCGTCGCCTATAGAACAAGGTCTGTCTAAGGCACGAGCCACGGTCAGTTTAGTGAAAAGCATGCCACGGACAAGGAAGTCCACGCAACTGGTTGTCGCCGAGATCGATCCCACTACTTGGAAGTCTGGCTAAGTCTCAATAAGTCTGGATAACCAAGTACGCGAGATCAGTCCCACTACTTGGGAGTCTCGCTAAGTCTCGATAAGTCCCACACGCGAGATCCGTCCCGCTACTTGGGAGTCTCGCTAAGTCTCGATAAGTCCCGCATGCGAGATTGGTCCCGCTACATGGGAGTCTCGATAGAAGTTGGAAAGCATGGTCATGTTAAGAAAGGATTTGATAGATCAAGTTGGATCTTGCATTGTCATTGGACAACTTGTCGACAAGGTTAGGTCTTCTCGAGTGATCACCGGGGCACCGGGATCATGTCGGCCCGAGAGAAGCGAGTGAGGCTCAAGTAGGATACTGGATAACCACATGGGAGATTCGGCGCCTCCGGGCTAGCTACCCGTGTAGGGACGGTCCGATATCCCCGAGCCGAGATCCAAGATAGCTTGACATTGCTAGTGATCACTCATGTAGATGGGTCGGCAGAATAGCCGCAAACCGTATGTATGCCTTTGGATTGAGTCTAGAACTTGATGTATGTCTAGTCGGCACACAATATCTGGGCCTAAGATTGGGCTGCAACATAGGCACCGTGCTTGGCACGATACTTGGCGTCGGGATGTTCATAAAATTGACACTATGTTTCATCTGTCTTGTCTAAGTTGGTTTATGAGTCAAACAGGAAGACCGCAAGGCGGTAGCATGGATAAGTCTTGATAAGTTGTGAGGCATGGCCTCAATCTGGAATCACGAACATGTCTAAGCAAGGTCTAGAGGCACGACCTGTACGAGTCATTCCCTTGACGTCGTTGGCACAAGAATTGGTCTAGAGGTACTTGAGTTTATGTGAAAGTCTTGGCACAGCCGAGTTCGCATAAGTTTCTCCTCGGCGAAGCACTGTCTCGAATACGTTGAAGTCACGAATAGAGGATGGCACGACCCTGCCGTCTCGAGTTGTAGTTCGGTCAAGTACATAAGCGATGAGGCACTGCCTCGATCGAAATACACGTTGGCATTGTAGCATGACCATGTCGTAGCACGTCGGGTTGGTCAGACGTCTTGTTCTAAAAACTGATCCTAAGGCAATACTAGAAAAATAATCGTAAAGGGACTTGTATTGCACAAAAGTAAATGAACGTGTCGATTTTGTATGGGTGGGCGAGGAGCTCACTCTACCAGTACAGTTGAGTACTGACACCCATACAGTTTCCATGTGCAGGCACAGGTAGAAGCTCGTGGCGCGGAGCTCACTTGGATGCGTCGAGGCATAGAGTTCCTTGGCGACTCAAAGCGTGTGGCCGCGTGAAGTCAAGACTTATACGGGACATAATGCAAGGACATTGCCTTCCGAAACTTCCGCTGGCTCAAGCATTGTATCGAGAGATGAGAGAGAGCAGAGTGACTTGTATAATGAGAGAAAAGTGAGCACGAGAGACTTGTAATCATGGCCTTGTGCCTATTATAATCTGATTGTTCAATATCAATAAAGAGTTCTTTTGAATAACTTATGTTTTGCCTTTAAATTTCTACTGCATGTTCAATATTTCAGCTTGGGACTTCTGTGCGACGACTCCGTCGCCGTCGCTGTAATCGGTTGTTATAAAACTGCCTTGCACGAGCGTAATCTAGGCTCGTGCGGCATCACGCCTTAGCGAGGACGATCGCTCCTACGGGAGCGGGGCATGACAGAGTGAGCCTCAGCTCGTGACACCCGGGCTCACCTGGGACTAGTTTATAGAGATCATCAAGGAGAAGTTCTTCTCCGCAGTAGCTAGAGACCCGTTCAGTAGATGAGTACACAATAGAGTTTCGTCATCTTAGCCGATTTGTTGAGGGTATGGCTAGAGTCCCAAAGGTCAGAGCCAGGAGGTTTTGCCAAGGACTGAACCATGAGATTTGTATCTTGGTCACTGCTAATTGTGCGAATACTTATGTGGGTATGGTTTTTATTG
Organism: Iris pallida; assembly: GCA_029216955.1. Lineage (NCBI taxonomy): Eukaryota > Viridiplantae > Streptophyta > Magnoliopsida > Asparagales > Iridaceae > Iris > Iris pallida. Next base: position 22,107 of record JANAVB010024481.1, read on the forward strand.
CCCAGAGGGTGGAGGTTGACCTAAATCTTCGCCCGGAAAGAGAGACCGTGACAATGCTGGAGGAGTTAGTCAATCGGGACCACCCAAGCATCCCAATACACATACGAAAACCTTTATACTATAGTTTCCTCAGAGGGCTTCACCACATCAACGACCAGTTCAGCAGCCTTGTGGATATTGTCAGAAGGTAGGGCACACTTGGCAGGTATGTCAGAAGAGGTTAGGACATTTCCTTATCTACGGATCAGCTGATCATCAGGCGGGAGAATGTACTGTAGCTTCCTCTCATGCACTAGCAGGACCACCCAGAAGGGTATAGTAGCTGCACCTTCAGGATTTCCAACGAGAAGGCCACCTCTGTCTACTCAGCAGCAGCGGTTTATCCAGTATCAACAGCAGAGGGGCGGACAACCATATGGTAGAGCGTTTGCTATGACTACAGATGAGGCAGAACTGATAGCAGATATGATTACAGGTAGTATATTGCTTTATTCCTTCTCCGCTATTACACTGTGTAATACCCAGTTTCTAAAATGAGGATAATTTTGAAATTTTGTGTTTAATTTATTTAATTATGATATTTAATTATTAATATGATTTTTGGTGATTTTTAATCATTTTAAAACTATTAAAAATCATGACTTGTGATTTGATGTACAGCTAGTGAAACCGTAGAGACTGTCTGCCCTAGAGCCTAGCCATGTGATTAGGGTATTTCAATTATCATTTTTAGTCTAGGGGTAATTTGGTCATTTTGACTTTTTAGAATTATTGATTTATTGTTGGATTGACGGTTGTTGATTTTGACTTTTGCTAGTTGTGACATAGGAGACTAACCTAGATGTTGACTCTAGTTAAGGTGACTTGATTAGCATGGTGAGACCCTAATCTAACTTAAGTCGACTTGGTTTTGACTTGAGTGATTTAGCTCTTGAGAAATTAGAAAGGATTTTAATGTTGGACTTAAGGCTAAGGTAGAGAGCCCATTTCTCATGTGACTTGGCCCATGGCCCATAACTTGTAACCCTAACCCTAATTTTCACTCATTAGGACCAGCCATATGGCTTCCCCTCCCTATAAATAATCTCCTCCTTGATTGTTCTTGCCTCTTTTATATTATTTCTCTATTTGACAAAAACCAAGGTTTGTTCCCTTCTTCAAAATTTCCATTTTATTCATTTAACCTCCTTTTTCATCCTAGTCTTTTGCATTGGGTTCTAATTGGTGTTTATGGACTGTTGGTGGAGAGCCATTTCAGTTTAGGACCAATTTGGAGCACTTGGCCATCAAGAAGAACTCCCCTTTTGAAGCTTTTTCATGCAAATTGCACATATAGGTAAATCCCTATTCCCTCCACCAAATTTCGTTTTCTTTGCATAGATAGCAAGCCCTAGGTGTCCCCTAGCCGTAGGTATTAGATTTGTGTCATTTTGCGTCCGTTTGGTGTCTGTATCGGACACGTGTCAATGTGTAAGTGTAGGTGTTTGATGAAATGCCCAAACCAATTCTTTTTACTATTTTTGCGATTGTTTTTGATTGGATTCCTAGATCTAGGGTTGGTATTTGTATTCGTGTCCTTGCCCATTGATTTTGGGATCGTGTCGTGTCCACACGCGGACACGAATACGCCCGCAGCAGCCTTATGGCACTGTCCTGCTACTCGGGCACAATATCTCACTGCATAGGACACGGGGACACGCCATTTTTGGTAAGAATGATAGGGCAACAACTGTCAGGGGTCTTCCAAAATCTGAGCCCAAGAGGTGCAGTGTGCGAGGAGTTCTCCTCCCCGCACTGGTCGTACTGGTCGCGCGCACTGTGCTGACCCGCGCGGAATTGTGCTCCTGACACGCGACTGGACACGGCTGGACACGTGACGTGGACACGGTGCAGGGTGTCGACTGTGTAGCCTTACACGTGGGCTACACGTGCGCACGGCCACGTGTCCCCACGTGGCCTATGTCATGTGTTTGACACGCGTGCATGCGTGCACGACACTGTTGTTACACAGTTTTGAGTCTATGTTCATGTAATGGTTTGGACACGATTCGTGTCCAGTTCTTGGACACGAAGACACTCCTTGACACCATCACTTATGTATCTTCATTAACAACCTATTAATTTAATTAATTAGTTGCTTTTATATTTGAATTTGCCAATTTCCCAATTTTCTGATACATTGGAACTGTCAGTTGGGTTTTGAGAGTTTAAATGTTTCACTACCAAAATTTGTCAATTTAGCGACGGCCAGATCCGTCGCCCGTTCGTCAAAAATTTGTATTAGCGACCGATCACTGACGGATCTTAGCCAAAATAATACGTCGACAATCAGCTCGTCGCTAATAACGGTCTGTCGCTACGTAGTCGTCAAGCGACGGAATAGCGACAGCTTGTCGACTTCACAATACGAAGCATTAGCGACGACTTTCCGACGGGCTTTCATCCATTTCAAGTATTAAATACTAAACTGTGTAGACACTAGCGACGTAATGGTCCGTCGGTAAACCGTCATAATAGCGTATCAGAGTGTATCTTGTCGTCGTTATTCCGTCGATTGCCGTCGCTAACAAAGGACGGAGTAGCGACGAAATACTGACGGATTATCCGTCGACCATGTTCTGGAAATGCTTGGTATTTCCAGAACCTTGGCGACGGATAGATCGTCGCTACTCCGTCGCTACGCCGTCGACAGCGCGACTGATTAGTGGCTGATTATCCGTCGCCATGGTTTTGGAAATGTCCAACATTTCCAGAACCTTGTCGACGGAGTGTCCGTCGCTACGCCGTCGAGATAGCGACTGATTAGTGGCTGATTATCCGTCGCCTTGGCGACGGATTATCCGTCGCTATTCCATCGAACTATATACCACCAGAACCATGCCGACAGATATTCCGTCGACCACCCGTCGCTACCTGGAAACAGTTTCAAATCTCCAGTTGGCGACGGAAGTTCCGTCGAAAATTAGTCGGAAACTAGAAATATCCGTCACTAACCGGTCACTAGTCCGTCGCTAACTGAGATTTTTTTGAAAAAAAATTGCAGCACTTTCCCTGTTCACAAAAATATGCATAAACAAAACCAATATATAATGCACACCAATTATCCAACAATCACATAGACCAAATATATAATGCACACCAATTATCCAAGAATCACATAGACCAAATATGCACATACGAATTTAATGCACACCAATTATCCAAGAATCACATAGACCAAACCAAATTAATAGAAAATAGACATCAATTATCCTGAAGAGTAACCTAATATCCGTCGTTATAATCCGATCATAGCACAAATAATCCAAAATTGCCACAAATATTCCAAATTTTCTTAATTACAATATTTTAAGAAGAAGGAGGAGTTCGATTGCCCGGTGGTGGTAATCCCTGCTGCAACCGACGAATATACTCCTCCACTAGGTACGGCGGCAAGCCGTCGTAGACACTGCTCGGAAGTCGGCGTAGCTGCTCTGGCAACATGAGATCCAGGAGTGCCGTCACAGTCGGAGGCGGTACCAAAGGGGCACCAGGATTGAAAGAAAGATGACCCACGGAAGAAGGACCGACACCAGCAGTCGACGGACCGGTACTAGTAGAAGACGGACCGACACCATCAGCAGACGGAGGCGAAAAGTACGTGGCAAATTGCTCCCGCAAGGATGACACTGCCTCGTGCAGCTGCGTAAGCTGCGACCTAACATCATCGTCTGCCGGGGCTACGGGAGGAGGCGGTGTCGGTGGAAATCTCTGCGTCGCCATGTGCAACGGCCCTAGGGAGCCGACTCCGGACAGGAGCCCTTTCTTAAAGCCACCGACGGTATCTACGAACAAGTCGTTACGAGCGGCCAAAGAAGAGGGCGTCCGGGCGGGCGTCGTTTCACCGACATCCTTGGTGTCAGTTAACTGAGCCCGACTAAGGGCCTCACGATACGCAGCCTATCAAATGAATGTGTTTATATTATAAGATTTACCTAAGTTGTAATCTAAATCCTAAGTTTCACTAAGTTAAGTGTGAATCCTAAGTTTACCTAAGTTATAGTCCGAATACTTTTAATTCTAACGTAAATCTCATAAACTTAAATACTTATATCAGTCTCCTTGGCCCTCTCGTCGACGAAGCTCCCGTCCTTCCGTCTTTTGTGCGTATGCTGGAACACGTCGTGCATGGTGACCGATTCTGGCGCCCTTCCCTCCTTCACTGCCCGTTGGGCCTGTATACGAAATTTCTGTAGAACTTAATTAACTCCGTATATTAATAATACCTAATTCGATAGTGAAATGAATTTACGGTATCTTACCAGATCTGCAAGCGTCGCTGCGTGGGGACTTGATCCCCCCGTATGAAGCCCTGCGGCCTGTCGGTTCGCCTTCGCCTTCTCCGATTTCTCCTTGTACGCAGGAGTATCCATCATACCTAAGAGGTCCTCATAATACTCCTGCCGGATCCAGTTCGTCCTCGTATGCCCCATTTTCAGGTCATGAATCATATCCCGTATCTTCTTCGAGGCAGCGCTTCTGTAGGTCCTGCGGATCGCATCCTCGCGATGGGGGGCCACCAGTACGTCGTCTAACATAGAAATTCAATTATCACGTAATTTAAAAAATGGTTGATTAAAGAGTAGCTAAAAATTAACCAGAAGATATAGATATATACCTTCAACTCGTCGAGCCAGGCGTACTTCAAGTTCGGGGGCACCGACGAAAAGTTGAGGTAGGGACCATGGAAGTTAGCCCTGATAATTTCTCCAAGAGCCATGGCAACATTAAACGGAAAAAACCTACAAAGAAGAAACAACTGGATTATTAACTTGAATAAATGAAAGAAATTTAATAAATTATCTTAAATGTACTTACGAGGTCCCCGCGGGCCATAGCTCTCGTCGGAACTCGCCTCTCGGCCTCTCTGGTGCCGTCGGAGGATCCGCGGGTCCGCGCATGTACTCCCCAGTAACCGGATGGAACCAAGTATGGAGTACTCCGGGGCCCACTGTGCAGTAACTGGAGGATCCACTGGTGGATCCGCTGCTGGTGGTTCCGATAGCGGAACGGATCCGCTAGCAGATCCGGACTCATGCCTCGTTGAAGTGGTCGATCGACGGCGGGATGCGTCTGTGCCCGGGGTACTCTCCGGGTCGGGGTCACTGGATGGGGTCACATCCCAGGAATTTTGAATACGACCACGACCACCAACACCACTACGACCACGACGACCACCACCACCACCACCACCACCACCACCACCACCACCACGACCACCACCAGCACCACGACCATGGCCAGCCATCATAAACTGTAAATAGAACACATAAACATAATTAACAATATAAAAGTGTAAATGAATATAAAATTCTAAACTAAAATATACATACCACCAGTAGGGAGACGAGTGCCGCCGCGACGAAAAAGACAAGGAGTGCCATCTGCAATAAGTAAATAATCGAATGAAAAAAACATGAATTCACGTAATTGCTTTTATGAGGTCAAACTTAATTCACGTAATTGGAAGTGTTTTTAATATACAACAATATTTAACCTAATCATCGTCTTCGTTCTCATCCTCAGCCTCGTCTTCATCATCATCCTCCTCCTCATCCTCATCATCATCCTCATCCTTATCTTCATCGTCGATTTCATCTGTATCCTCATCCCTATCAAATTCTTCTTCTTCTTCTTCTTCTTCTTCTTCTTCTTCTTCTTCTTCTTCTTCTTCTTCTTCGTCTTCTTCTTCTTCTTCTTCTGCCTCAATATTTGGGACAAGACGCCTCTTTTTCCCCTGGTTGACAGCTATGTCTTGTATATCAACCTCTTTCTCCCCTCTATTTTCTTCAATAATATCTTCAACATCCATTTGTATCCGAGTGTTGTCCCAAGTATTGGGACTTTTTGATCTGGTCCTCTTGGTATGCTGGGTCTCCAACGTTGAATGTATTTCTAGATTTAATCTTGCATATTGCCCACTAGTCAAATCGATCTCTACGATGCCTTGGGTAGCTTGTATAGTAGACTTGAACAGCCTGATTTGCTATCACAAATGTATCGGACCCTCTATACCTCCTGCGATGATTTATATCGACAAATCCAAATTGTTTATCGATTCTCCAACCGATATTTGGTGTCGTATCGAACCACTCACATTTGAACATCACAATATGCATATCATATGGGCCAGTATATTGTAAATCTATAATATCCCGAAGCACTCCATAATAGTCAAAGTCCAGCTCGTCGTCATAGATGGTGCCTCTTATACAAACACCGGAATCCTTGGTACTGATGTCGTCATTGATAAATTCGACATTTATACCATTCTGAGTTGACTTAAACCTGAAGCCATTAACGACATAGCCTGGCCAAGTCTTTATTTGCTTCTTCGGTCCCAATGCCAGATAACGAACACTCTCATGAGTGAGTGTTATTTCAGGCAATAAAACCTGTAAACAAATATTTATAATTTAAATGTTTTAGATTATATATTTATAATCTCAATTATAATCTCAGTTACTTACGTATTTTCGAAACCATGACGGAAATGTACAATCAACCTCTCTTTGAAGTCCCTTATCGGTAATATCGGGTGTCCTCATTTTGACTTCATCTCTAAATACACTATTAGAGAAAATAAGAATATATAAGTGTAGTCACTTACTTCATCAAATTCAAGATTATAACGAGTGCAAGTGTACTGACTTACTTCTCCAAATCTCTCACTTCTTGTATGTCACAGTTTAACAAGACATATCGGTGAACGGCATCATACTCGTCGTCTGTCAACCACCGTCTTTTACTAGCCCAAAAGGCTTGCCCCTTACACTGAATATTCCTCCATCCTCAACGTCCTCGTCATTTTTTTGAGGTCTATTTCGATTTGTCTTAACATGAGTATCGAAATAAATAGAGCAGAAGTTTGACACCTCTTCGATAAGATATGCTTCGCATATCGAAGCCTCTATATGAGCCTTGTTGCCAACATTCTTCTTTAGATGGTGTAGGTATCTAGAGAGACAAATTATCTTGAGAATTAAGAAAGAATTTTAAAACCCACTAAAATTCAACTTAAATTATATTGATTTTTATGTACCTTTCAAATGGGTACATCCATCGATAATGAACAGATGCACCGACACGGACTTCGTATGCTAGATGAATCGATAGATGCTCCATAATGTCGAAGAAGCCAGGAGGAAATATTTTCTCCATCTTGCAAATTGTTAAGATAATCTTCTCCTCAAGTTCAACCATGTGTTGCACAGTCAACTTAGTTGAACAAATATCCCTAAAGAATATTGATAGTTCGGCCAACGAAACCCATACAGCAGAAGGCAACAACTCTTTCAAAATAATAGGCAGTAATCTTTCCATAAACACGTGGCAGTCATGACTCTTCAGTCCCGTTAGCTTGCGTTCATTGAGATCAACGCATCTCGACAAATTCGACACATAGCCGTCGGGAAATCTTAAAATAGATACCCACTTGTAGATTATTAATCTATCTTCCTTGCTCAATGTGTATTGTGCTATCGGCTTACTTAATTGTCCAGCAGCTCCTCTTTGTATCAAGTTCAGATAAGGACGCTTGCATATCTCAGCAATGTCTTGTCTTGCTTTTGGATTGTCCTTCGTCTTTCCTTTAATATCCATGACGGTATTGAAGACATTATCGAACACATTCTTTTCGATATGCATAACATCAAGATTATGCCTTATAAGATTATCTTTCCAATAAGGCAAGTCCCAGAAGATACTTCGTTTGGTCCAGTTATGTGTTTGTCCGAACCCATCGACACGATTGTTTGATAGATCTTCCATTACAGTGGGCAAGTCCTTTACATCTTCCCAAATATTGTATCCCGACAATCTGGTAGACGGATGAGAAAATTCTTGTTTTTCAGCTCTGAACGCGTCCTTGTTCTTTCTCCAAGGATGACTCGCGGGCAGAAATTGACGATGACAATCAAAGAAAGAAGTTTTTCCTCCATGCTTAAGGCAGAACGCCTTACTATTTTGTATGCATATCGGACAAGACATGGTGCCGTGAGTACTCCATCCCGACAGTATACCGTATGCAGGAAAATCATTGATTGTCTATATCAGTTAAGCTCTCATTTGAAAGTTCTGTTTCCTAGAAATATCATAGGTCGTGACGCCGATCTCCCACAGCTGTTTCAGCTCATCCACCAATGGCTATAAATATATATCGATATTCTTCGTCGGATTTTTGGGACCCGGTATGATAGCTGTCAAGAACATATAAGGAGTCTTCATACACATCCATAGTGGCAGATTGTAAGGGGTCAGAATGACCGGCGAGCAGGAGTATTGAGATCCCGACTGCCCGAAAGGGGCGAAGCCATCAGAACATAGCCCCTTGCGTACATTTCTAGGCTCTGCAGCAAAATCTGGATAGCAAAAATCAAAATATTTCCACGCCTCTCCATCCGAAGGATATGACAATTCTCCATCGTCCTTTGTGCGTTCATCGTTGTGCCACGTCATGTGTTCTGCTGTATTCTGAGACATATACATCCTCTGGAAGCGCTTTGTGATCGACAAGTAATGCATATACTTGTAAGGATGTTGTTTTCTAGTTGACTTTCCTTTTTCCCTGACTGGTTTATAATGATCCGCATTACAGAAGCTGCAACTTTCTATGTCCTCGTTCTCCTTGTAGTACAACATGCATTCGTTGCGACAACAATCTATCTTGTCGTATCCCAGTCCCAGTTGTCGGACCATCATCTTCGACTTGTAGAAGTTTTTTGGAAGCTCTTTTGATTCCTTCGGTAACACCACCTTCATTAGTTGTGTAATCCGATCATAGCAAGTTTGTGGCAAGTTAAAACCGGACTTTATGTTCAACAACCGCATCGTCACTGACAGTACGAAATGTGGCTCACAACCAGGATATAAAGAAGTTTCAGCATCCTGAAACATATCATAGAACTCCTTCGCCTCGGGATTAGGATCCTCCGGATCAAAATTAGGCCCTGCCGCGTCGTACACCATATCTCGTGCAAGGTTCTACACGTCTCCATAATCAACAGAGCATTCGTCGTCATCGACGACAAAATCCGCTGTAGCATTATCATCAAAAGTATAAGTAGCAGCATTCGCAACCTGTCTTTCTGCATATAGTTCACCTTGCGATGACCATAGGCCGTAATCACGTGCGAAACCCTTACAGGTCAAATGATCTCTTACACTCACCACTTCTTCGTAACGTCTATTGCGACAATTACGACATGGACACTTGATTTTGTTACCGTCCATAAACTGAGCTTTGCTCATGGCATTTAAGAAACACTTCCACGCCTGCCTGAAAATCGTCACTCACACCTATTCTGCTCTCGTGTTGTTGTTTGTACATCCATGTACGATCAACGAAATAACGATCCATCACAGATTGGATGTAAAAATCTGTATAGTAAGACAAACTAAACAGAATTAGTATATAATCATGTAGCTAGTGGATCCGCTGGTATTCTAGCTCGAGAAGAGAAAAATCTAAGTACAGTTGTTACTAATAGTTCGATACCGATAGTTCGATATCGATACCGATAGTTCGATAATGCGATACCGATACTGATAGTCCGATACCGATAGTGCGATACCGATACCGATAGTACGATACCGATAGTTCGATAGCGATACCGATAGTCCGATAGTCTGATAGTCCGCTTGCGATACCGATACCGATAGTCCGATAGTTCGATATCGATACCGATACCGATTGTCCGATACCGATTCTTCGATAGTCCACTAAGTCGAAATGATTCATCTTAAGCGTCGAGCATGTTATACACTGTTCAACTTGACGAGTCAGTAAATATTTTTGTGGTGTTGTATGCTCGCAGTAGCAAATCAAGTTTTAGAGTCATTATAGGTCAATTAATCAAACTGAGTCAATCTATCTATTTCTAAATTGGTTAGGATACTAGAGTGTCCTTACTATCTAGCAAGCACTACCTTAGTCTAGTTACACTAGCGTTACCTACATTTCCTACCATGCCTACACTCACACATTACACCCCAAGCCGTCCTGCATGCTAATAGGCATGGTAGGCCTGTCTTCATTCCTCACTCTCTAAAGCACAAATACACATATGTATATCACAGTTAGATGTATAGATATATACATCTATATAGAAGCACACAACTGATGCACTCTAAGGGTCGGTTTTCCAGGAAAAACTTCACTTATTCAGTGACTTTGGTGAAGCGAATGTCCCAAGGATATTCTTAACAAAGAAGGCAGATGAAGAACTCGCACTGTCCTTGACATAGTGAACATGTACACCATGAACCCAAACTCCATATTCATATTTACTAATCCAAACACCACCAAACTAATGGATAACACCCATTATGGATAACATATTATTTAGCCAATATATAAACTCAGATGAATTTGAGAAGCAAAGCCCCCCGTCGCCCCCGACCAAAGCCCGTCGCCCAGCCACCGACGCCCCCGCCCCAAGCCCACCGCCCAGTCCCCGATGCCCCCGCCCCAAGCCCGCCACCCAGCCCCCGACGCCCCCGCCCCAAGCCCGCCGCCCCCCGCAGCCCCGCCACCTACAACCCCCCGTCCACCGCCGCCCCCCGCCGCCAAGCCCCCGATGCCACCGGCCCAAGCCCGCCGCCCCCCGCTGCCCCTACGACACCGCGAGAGAGAGAGAGAGAGAGAGAGAGAGAGGGGATTACCTTCGGGAGAGAGAGATGAGAGGACGCCGACGTCGATCACCGAAGCCGCGGGAGAGAGAGAGAGAGGAGAGAGAGTGAATTTGGGTGGAATGCGAAAAGTTCCGCCCGCCGTTTCAATTTAAGTCTGGAACGTATATTTAGCGACGGACTGGCGACGGATTTTTAGCCGTCGCCCGTTAGTCGCTCTTTTTGATGCTTGCCGACGGAATATCCGTCGCTACGTAGTCAAAAAATTATTCCGTCAATTCTCGCCCCAATTCCCGCCAAATAATCGACTGCATAGCGACGACTAAATATCCGTCGCTATATCTCCGACGCCCTAGCGACGGATGAGCAACCTTTCTTCCCCTAAAAGTAAAATAAAAAATGTAACGGCTTGTCGTCGGTACTCCGTCGGCTAGTTGCCACAAAGTCGTCGCTAACGCCGATGGACAATATCCGTCGCTAATTTATTTTATTTTAGTAGTGTTTTAACTGTTTGATTGTGGGTTTAATTTGAATGTAGATTCACCCACATACACCTGAAATTAGCTAATATGTTAGGTTGTGATTAGCATGGATTCTTTGTTTTCGAAATTTGCATTGGTTGGAATGAACTGTCAAGACTGATACATAATTTCTCTGTTTCCTGATTTTTCCCATTTCGAGTTTTGTGATACACTGAACACTTGGACACCTAAAGGACACTTTGTGACACTTGACACACATTGACACACAGGTAACACATTGTTCACACCCTTCCCTTTTCCAATTTCGGGTTTGAGTGTGTAGTTGATTGGTTTGCTCATTGGGTTTAAGTCATTTGTTTTTAATGATTTCAGTAGGTTGATTAGTTGATGTTGGATTCTGAATTTTAATGTGTATTAACCTGTTTGTGTATTCCATTGATTGTTTGTACACTTGAGCAAATCTGAGAGTGATATGCCCATTGCACTCATACACCATGTAGACACATTTTGCAACTGAACCTGAGAACTGAGTTGGACAGTACATATTGAACCTGGGTTGTTTTGACTTGAAAATTGAGTTTTTCTTTACCTGAGATTTATCATTGAATAGAACCTGAGTTTTAATGGAACTATTTTAAATCCTATTTTGTTTCCCTTATAAACTGAGTAGTGGTTTTCCCCTTCTTTTGAAATCTGAAATTATGTTAATAATCTGAGTTTGTGTACTGTACTGAGTTTTTCCTTCCTTTCTTGAACTGATCTTCTTTCCTCTCTTGAACCCTATGCATAGACTGGTAGTGTAGTTTCTTTTCCAGTCACTGAATTTCACTCACTGCTATGCAATGTCATGCCCACATGTCTACACACAAACCAGGTATTATATGCACTATTGTGAACTGCACCATAGTAAAATCTAGGATTCCTGAAATGGTTTCATTTCTAACACACACACAGGATTAACTTCAAGTGACACACACAAGCACATAACTGTCACATAGCTGAGTATGATTTCCTTTCCTTAACCAAATATTGAATGATAATTCTCATCCATTGTATTGGTGTTGTTGTGGTGACTGAATTCAAATGAGGATTAGTTAACTGTCATTTGGTTTTAGTTCTCATCAAAACCTGAGAAATGAATTCCTTTCCTTAAACTGTCATTTTCTTCCAAATTATAAACTCTTTTGATTCCATAGTTCTTAAATACCTGTGATTGATTCTTATATACACTTTGCACAACTGTCATGCCTCACCCTCACACACATACACATGCCCTTTTCTCTATCCCTCTCTCTCTCTCTCTCTATATATATATATATATATATATATATATATATATATATATATATATATATATATTTTTATATATAAATATATATATATATATAAATATATATATATATATATATATATATATATATATATATATATAAAATATATATATATATATATATATATATATATATATATATATATATATATATATATATATATATATATATATATATATATATATATATATATATATATATATATATTATATATGGCTAAATGTGTTAATGTGATAAAAAAAAAATGTAATATATAGGTGGCATATTATATATAGGCCTAGTATTGTATGCTAATATATGCATGTATGTACACACTAGCTCATTGATATGTGCCTATGAATGCCTAATGTATATATAGTTGATTTCCTAAATATATATCTAGTGTATGCAATATATGAGTTATATATATAATATAAATTATGTGATTGATGGCTTGTATAGCCTTGTGTATGGTGTGTGCTTGCTAGGGTAGTCTTGGTTAGGCTTAGCGAGACTTGTTTGGTTTAGACTTGACCTAGTTTGACTAGTCTAGTTAACTAGAGTTGACCGAGAGTTGACTTTGGTCTAGTTTAACCTAGACAGCATGCAGATGCATAGTAGATTACATTTATCATCTCCTGTATACATCTTGACTTGTGTTGCTCTAACTAGGAGTCATGTACCTCATCTCGGATAGTACATTTACTTCAGACATTCAGATACCAGGCGAGTACATTATCTGATCATTTCATAACTTGCTTAGAATTATATTCCTACTATAGTTTACCATATCTGATGCTGTCACGATATTATCACGGATTGGTACTATATGGATCCCTACATTGAGATGTTATCCCCCTCGGGAGCATCGGATACATCGTGTCGTGTGTTTCATGTACATTGTGTATTCCTCGCTCTCATGTTATTCATGTTTATCATGTGCTTCATGCTCGTTCGTGCTCGCTCGTGTACTCTCATGTTCGGTCATGTTTCTCGTGTATTCATGGATAACCTATACTTCATGTGCACCCTTCATAGGCCTTCATGTAGAATTCATGTGCACTCAGTTTCTGAGCCATCATGTATTCTTCATGTACATCCATCTATGGGCTTCATATGAAAACCATGTACGTAACATAACTTGTCTTGATCCTTGTGTATTGATTGGGGTATGGGGGAGTATAAATAGTCATGTGAACAATTCCAAAGTAGTATAGCCATGTACGCCTCTTTAGTATAGTCATGTGCAAATCAAGCTGTTTACATATCGACTTTGTACTCTAAAACACTAGTCACTGGTAGCTCTCTACTTATAGTAGATATTTCTATTACAGTTCTCTCTCTCTGTTTACATCATGTACTTTTTTTAATTTTCATGTATCGTACTCTCTTGCATGTTTATATTCTCTAACCTATTATGATCTACGTGAGATGTATTGTGCTCGCTCCCATCCTGACTGGACCTGTTGAAAATTTTACAGAGGATGATGAGGAACCCTGCACCCCTTACTTTGGAGCTTGCCTAGATGACACTCGCGACCTGGACCCCTGGGGAGGTTCAGTCAGCTGCTGAGGATGATACCCATGTTTAGTATATATAGTCTAGGTTGTTCTTCTTTTTATGATTAGTTGTTTTCCTTGATTTCAGAGTTGTATATTCTAGAGATGTTGAGACTAGTAGTTATTAACTTATGTTATTTCATTTATGTTGTACCTCAGTTGAGGATTTTCTTATCTATTTTATCGTGCCATATTCTATCTCTAGTTGTGATTGAGTTGTACCTTCTGTGATTAGCCTCCAGTTGGAGATTATTCTATATTGTGTTAGTTATAGTTCATGACCTAGAACAGCGTTCTACCGCCGACACTGCGGCATAGGCTGGGCGCTGTTACGTACTCGTACCCTCACGGTGGGTGCGGGTCGTGATACGTTTTTAGTGGTGGCCCATGCAGGTCGAGTTTGTATAGTGGTATTCGAACTAGAGTACCACTACAGCCTGCAGTAGGATTAGGATTATTTTGAGGTACTCAATCACATTAGAAAAATCTCTTAACTGGATTCCGCCATCTAAATTCCTGATACTTCCTTGAATAATTGTCCTCCCTTGAATTATCATTTCTATCTCAGTATTGATTCCTTGTTTGATCTGTCTCCAGGATGGTGATTGAGACACGATCGCATCGCTCTGGCCCAGTAGACGCTGGTGAGAGGACTACCACCCCTCGCCCGATTGTAGATGCTGGGACCACAGCACCCCCTGTATCTGCTCATATAGGAGCGTCTGCAGCTTTTGGGAGTGCTCCTCCACCTGTCCGGAGGTTTTCCCCTGTCATTTCGGAGCAGCAGTTACCTTCAGGGACGGTGGATGCGGCTCAGATGTTCATACTTTTCCAGCGATTCTTGGAGACTCAGCATCAGATGCAACAGAGCCAGTCTGCTGATTACCGACAGAGCATACAGGACACTCACCAGTTAGTCAGGACGACAGCGGAGCTGGTGGCTGCCCAGCCACAGGGAGGTCAGATGCTGCCGTATCAATCGAGGACTCCAGACATCCAATCCTTTAAGAAGATGGGACCCCGAGACTTCAAGGGTACAGAGGGCATCATATACGCTGACGATTGGATAGAGCATATTGAGGAGATATTCCGATTAGCATAGATACCAGCTGGATTACAGATCGAGGCAAAAGCCAGTTAGATACAGGACTTGGCCCGTACTTGGTACCAGACGGACCCGAGGGTTGGTACAGCCGATCAGGCTTGGGCAGCATTCAAGAAACTATTCAAGGAGAAATTCTTTCCCAATACAGAACTCGGTGCCTTGGAGGCGCAGTTTGAGAGTTTGGTTCAAGGGAACCAGACCGTTGAGGAATACGTCGGAGAGTTCTGCCGTTTGAGCAGATTCGTCGAGGATCTTACTGAGGCCGGGAAGGCGAAGAGGTTCCGTAGGGGTTTGATCAGGGAGATCAGGTCGTATACCAAGAGCGACCGTGATGCCACTTTCGAGCAGATTCTAGTAGGAGCCATGGCAGCGGAGGACGATCTTGGGCTAAAGGAGAAGAGGACGCTAGACACTCAGGGAGCTAGTGGCAGTGCGGGCCCGGCTAAGAGGCCCCACCTACAGATTCAGCAGCAGTATCAGCAGCAGATGCCCCGTTTGCAGATTCAGTAGCAGTATCCGCAGAAGATGCTACCTCTACAGTTTCAGCAGCAGTATCAGCAGCCGAGGGTCTACTTTTAGCAGCGGCAGTTTCGGGACCGTGTACCCTTCCAGCAGGCACAGCAGCCACAGAGGCAGCAACAGGCCTCGGTACAGCAGCTTGTCATTATTTGCCCCTTCTGTAAGAGACCAGGGCATGATTGGGGCTAATGCCGGAAGAGGCTGGGCAGATATTTACTTTGCGGAGAATCTGATCATCGGCTGAGAGAGTGTCCCGAGTCATCGGGACAGACAGTTTAAGGAGCAGGAGCTAGGGCTCCGGTAGGCCAGCAGAAGGGATTACCCTTACCGGCTCAGCAGCAGAAGTACATGCAGCATCAGCAGCAGGCCAGGGGAGGCCAGCAGGAGCGAGCTTTCGCTAGGATAGTCGAGGATGCTCAGGCCATTGGAGATCTAGTTGCAGGTTCCGTTCTTTTGATTCGATTTCTGCAATTACCTCTTATAGCTATCTTGAATTTCGACTCCCTCTGTTCCTTGTTGGTTGATCAATTATGTCCTGTTGTTCTTGTGTTATGTTTGAATTCTTTTGAGATGAATCATGTGGGCTAGGTCACCTCGGTTATGGAATCTAGAATCTTCGATAGTCGTGTTTAGCTGGCATAGTGAGGATATATAGTCAGATTTAGGACGTATTTCTCGGGTGTGGGAATTTAAGGTTTTCGCTGCCAAGCATGCGGCAATGCAAAAATTTTAAATACCATGATTCTAGAGCTATGTGCCTTAGTCGAGGACTCTATGATTATCGTAGCCTTGCTCACTAGCACGACGAAGATTCTGAGTATCATGATTTTGGACAGACGCATATGATTATCTGACGGTATGTTCGAGACTTTGATTGTGGGGTGTTTGACCTAGAAGGACTACTACCATTTTAATTTCGAGAACAAAATTTTTCTAAGGTGGGAAGACTTGTAACATCCAGTTTCTAAAATGAGGGTAATTTAGTGTTTAATTTATTTAATTATGATATTTAATTAATAATATGATTTTTGGTGATTTTTAATTATTTTAAAACTATTAAAAATCATGACTTGTGATTTGATGTACAGCTAGTGAAACCGTAGAGACTGTCTGCCCTAGAGCCTAGCCATGTGATTAGGGTGTTTCAATTATCATTTTTAGTCTAGGGGTAATTTGGTCATTTTGACTTTTTAGAATTATTGATTTATTGTTGGATTGACGTTGTTGATTTTGACTTTTGCTAGTTGTGACATAGGAGACTAACCTAGATGTTGACTCTAGTTAAGGTGACTTGATTAGCATGGTGAGACCCTAATCTAACTTAAGTCGACTTGGTTTTGACTTGAGTGATTTAGCTCTTGAGAAATTAGGAAGGATTTTAATGTTGGACTTAAGGCTAAGGTAGAGACCCCATTTCTCATGTGACTTGGCCCATGGCCCATGACTTGTAACCCTAACCCTAATTTTCACTCATTAGGACCAACCATAGGGCTTCCCCTCCCTATAAATAATCTCCTCCTTGATTGTTCTTGCCTCTTTTATATTATTTCTCCATTTGACAAAAACCAAGGTTTGTTCCCTTCTTCAAAATTTCCATTTTATTCATTTAACCTCATTTTTCATCCTAGTCTTTTGCATTGGGTTCTAATTGGTGTTTATGGACTGTTGGTGGAGAGCCATTTCACTTTAGGACCAATTTGGAGCACTTGGCCATCAAGAAGAACCCCCACTTTGAAGCTTTTTCATGCAAGTTGCATATACAGGTAAATCCCTATTCCCTCCACCAAATTTCATTTTCTTTGCATAGATAGGAAGCCCTAGGTGTCCCCTAGCCGTAGGTATTGGATTTGTGTCGTTTCGTGTCTGTTTGGTGTCCGTATCGGACACGTGTCAATGTGTAAGTGTAGGTGTTTGATGAAATGCCCAAACCAATTCTTTTTACCGTTTTTGCGATTGTTTTTGATTGGATTCCTAGATCTAGGGTTGGTATTTGTATTCGTGTCCTTGCCTATTGATTTTTTGATCGTGTCGTGTTCATACGCGGACACGAACACACCCGCAGCAGCCTTATGGCACTGTCCTGCTACTCGGGCACAATATCTCACTGCATAGGACACGGGGACACGCCATTTTTGGCGAGGATGATGGGGCAACGACTGTCAGGGGTCTCCCAAAATCTGAGCCCAAGAGGTGCAGTGTGCGAGGAGTTCTCCTTCCCGTACTGGTCGTACTGGTCGCGCGCACTGTGCTGGCCCGCACGGAATTGTGCTCCTGACACGCGACTGGACACGGCTGGACACGTGACGTGGATACGGTGCAGGGTGTCGACCGTGTAGCCCTACACGTGGGCTACACGTGTGCACGGCCACGTGTCCCCACGTGGCCTGTGTCATGTGTTTGACACGCGTGCACGCGTGGGCGATACTGTTGGTACACAATTTTGAGTCTATGTTCGTGTAATAGTTTGGACACGATTCGTGTCCATTTCTTGGACACGAAGACACTCCTTGACACCATCACTTATGTATCTTCATTACCAACCTATTAATTTAATTAATTTGTTGTTTTTACATTTGAATTTGCCAATTTCCCAATTTTCTGATACATTGGAACTGTCAGTTGGGTTTTGAGAGTTTAAATGTTTTAACTGTTTGATTGTGGGTTTAATTTGAATGTAGGTTCACCCACATACACCTGAAATTAGCTAATATGTTAGGTTGTGATTAGCATGGATTCTTTGTTTTCGAAATTTGTATTGGTTAGAATGAACTGTCAAGACTGATACATAGTTTCCCTGTTTCCTGATTTTTTCCCATTTCGAGTTTTGTGATACACTGAACACTTGGACACCTAAAGGACACTCTGTGACACTTGATACACATTGACACACAGGTAACACATTGTTCACACCCTTTCCTTTTCCAATTTCGGGTTTGAGTGTGTAGTTGATTGGTTTGCTCATTGGGTTTAAGTCATTTGTTTTTAATGATTTCAGTAGGTTGATTATTTGATGTTGGATTCTGAATTTTAATGTGTATTAACCTATTTGTGTATTCCATTGATTGTTTGTACACTTGAGCAAATCTGAGAGTGATATACCCATTGCACTCATACACCATGTAGACACATTTTGCAACTGAACCTGAGAACTGAGTTGGACAGTACATATTGAACCTGGGTTGTTTTGACTTGAAAATTGAGTTTTCCTTTACCTGAGATTTATCATTGAATAGAACCTGAGTTTTAATGGAACTATTTTAAATCCTATTTTGTTTTCCTTATAAACTGAGTAGTGGTTTTCCCCTTCTTTTGAAATCTGAAATTATGTTAATAATCTGAGTTTGTGTACTGTACTGAGTTTTTCCTTCCTTTCTTGAACTGATCTTCTTTCCTCTCTTGAACCCTATGCATAGACTGGTAGTGTAGTTCCTTTTATAACTGGCTGGGTTTCACTTGAATTGGACCATTGTTTAAAACCTGAGGTATATATATAAAACTGGAAGGTGATTCCCTTTCCTTGTAAAAACCTGAGAATGGATTGATCTAGCTGTAGGCATGGGAAGTTAGTCGCTGGAAAAAAACTGAAATGTAGGCACACTGTTAGCTTGCACAAACACACTCACACACTATTTTTCTAGTCACTGAATTTCACTCACTGCTATGCAATGTCATGCCCACATATCTACACACAAACCAGGGATTATATGCACTATTGTGGACTGCACCATAGTAAAATCTGGGATTCCTGAAATGGTTTCATTTCTAACACTCACACACACACATGATTAACTTCAAGAGACACACACAAGTACATAACTTTCACATAGCTGAGTTTGATTTCCTTTCCTTAACCAAATATTGAATGATAATTCTCATCCATTGTATTGGTGTTGTTGTCGTGACTGAATTCAAATGAGGATTAGTTAACTGTTATTTGGTTTTAGTTCTCATCAAAACCTGAGAAATGAATTCTTTTCCTTAAACTGTCATTTTGTTCCAAATTACAAACTGTTTTGATTCCATAGTTCTTAAATACCTGTGATTGATTCCTATATACACTTTGCACAACTGTCATGCCTTACCCTCACACACATACACATGCTCTTTTCTCTATCCCTCTCTCTCTCTATATATATATATTTTTTTTTTCTCTATCCCTCTCTCTCTCTCACTCTCTCTCTCTATATATATATATTATATATATATATATATATATATATTTATATATATATATATATATATATATATATATATATATATATATATATTATATATATATATATATATATTATATGGCTAAATGTGCTAATGTGAAAAAAAAATATATATATATATTATATGGCTAAATGTGCTAATGTGATAAATAGAGATTTTTTATTGATATATATACATATATGTGTATATAGATATGTATATGTAATATATAGGTGGCATATTATATATAGGCCTAGTATTGTATGCTAATATATGCATGTATGTTCACACTAGATCATTGATATGTGCCTATGAATGCCTAATGTATATGTAGTTGATTGCCTAAATGTATATCTAGTGTATGCAATATATGAGTTATATATATAATATAAATTATGTGATTGATGGCTTGTATAGCCTTGTGTATGGTGTGTGCTTGCTAGGGTAGTCTTGGTTAGGCTTAGCGAGACTTGTTTGGTTTAGGCTTGACCTAGTTTGACTAGTCTAGTTAACTAGAGTTGACCGAGAGTTGACTTTGGTCTAGTTTGACCTAGACATCATGCAGATGCATAGTAGATTACATTTATCATCCCCTGTATACATCTTAACTTGTGTTGCTCTAACTAGGAGTCAGGTACCTCATCTCGGACAGTACATTTACTTCAGACATTCAGATACCAGGCGAGTACATTCTCTGATCATTTTATAACTTGCTTAGAATTATATTCCTGCTCTAGTTTACCTTATCTGATGTTGTTACGATATTATCACGGATTGGTACTATATGGATCCCAACATTGAGATGTTATCCCTCTCGGGAGCATCGGATACATCGTGTCGTGTGTTTTATGTACATCGTGTATTCCTCGCTCTCATGTTATTCATGTTTATCATGTGCTTCATGCTCGTTCGTGCTCGCTCGTGTACTCTCAAGTGCTATCATGTTCGGTCATGTTTCTCGTGTATTCATGGATAACCTATACTTTATGTGCACCCTTCATGGGACTTCATGTGGAATTCATGTGCACTCAGTTTCTGAGCCATCATGTATTCTTTATGTACACCCATCTATGGGCTTCATGTGAAAACCATGTACGTAACGTAACTTGTCTGGATCCTTGTGTATTGATTGGGGTATGGGGGAGTATAAATAGTCATGTGAACAATTCCAAAGTAGTATAGCCATATACGCCTCTTTAGTATAGTCATGTAAAAATCAAGCCGTTCACATGTTGACTTTGTACTCTAAATCACTAGTCACTGGTAGCTCTCTACTTATAGTAGATATTTCTATTATAGTTCTCTCTCTCTGTTTACATCATGTACTTTCTTTCAGTTTCATGTATCGTACTCTCTTGCATGTTTATATTCTCTAACCTGTTGAAAATTTTACAGAGGATGATGAGGAACCCTGTACCCCTTACTTCGGAGCTTGCCTAGATGACACTCGCGACCTGGACCCCTGGGGAGGTTCAGGCAGCTGCTGAGGATGATACCCATGTTTAGCATATATAGTCTAGGCCGTTCTTCTTTTTATGATTAGTTGTTGTCCTTGATTTCAGAGTTGTATATTCTAGAGATGTTGAGACGGGTAGTTATTAACTTATGTTATTTCATTTATGTTGTACCTCAGTTGAGGATTTTCTTATCTATTTTATCGTGCCATATTCTATCTCTAGTTGTGATTGAGTTGTACCTTGTGTGATTAGCCTCCAGTTGGAGATTATTCTATATTGTGTTAGTTATAGTTCATGACCTAGAACAGTGTTCTACCGCCGACACTGCGGCGTAGGCTGGGCACTGTTATGTACTCGTACCCTCATGGTGGGTGCGGGTCGTGACACACTGTTCGATTTTGGAGCTTCACACAGATTTATGTCACTTGAGTTCATGCATAGACACCACCTAGTACGTGCATTTGCTAGAAAAAATTATTCAATCTTAACTGGTGGAGGTATAGTACTGTAGAAGCATGAAAAAGTGCAGGGTGACACAAGACCCTGGTGGGTACTCTCGTTACCCATCCATCTTCACCAAGGCGCAGATGACGAATGGCACAGGTTGGTGCTCTCGCAACCAACCCAGCTTTACAGAAGCGCAGGCGGTCAAGCACGCCAACAGAAAAGACAAACTCACAAAAAATAGATGAAAAGTTCAAGGAAAGTTCTTTTTATTAAATCATGGCTACAAGAGTCTATTACAGATTCGTCACAAGTACATAAAAGAAGACTTCCTAATTACAAGGATCTGTTACAAAGTATTTGTGATTACATATGCTGAACTAAAAACTCCTACGGATCTACGCTGGGGTTCATCTTCATAGTGTAATCGTCATGAGAGGAAGGACTGTGAAAATATTCAATTCTCATAAGATCTTCTTGACTGTTACTCAAAAGGTCCAATAATGTATGTATATTGGACCTTTTGAGACAATTATAGATCCTGGAAGGTAGTTTGATTGGTCAATAAAAATACATTTCAATGGAATTCCTTTTTTGTTTTTCTTTAGATTAGTGAATCCATTTTGAAAGGTAAAAGAGGGTAGAGTAAACCTGTTTTTATTTTCCTCGAAATGAATGTCCCCTTCCTCCGCATGTAGAAAAGGAATAAATAAATCAATCAAATTACAAGAAGCTTCATAAAGTGCTTCCCGAGGAGTTAAGCTTCCATTCGTCCATATTTCTAGAAAAAATAGAAGATGTGAATACAGTCGCCATCAAAGCCTGCCACCACAGCACCCCCCTCAGACACGCAGCTCTTCCTGAAGTAGCTATTGGCCCGAGCAAGAATTCAGTCCATCAGCTTATGAGGCTCTTCCAGCCTAACAAAAGTGTGCAGCCACCAATGAGCAGGGCAGAGCACAACCTACAGCGCTTTATGTTGGCAACCAGACCAAACTCGATCGTTAGGACCTCCAAGACCTCCAAGATGTTACTCAGGTTCAAACTCCCCATAAGAAGCGTTCCAGCACATCTCGAAGCTCATCAGCAGTTCTTCTACGAAGGCACAGCTCCTTTGAACGAAGGGATCCTCAACTAAAATTCGACTTAGGCAAGGCCAACGGTCGCTCGAAGCTAAGTCTGCATCCAACATGGTGTTGAAGGACAAAAAGAGAAAGACGTGACTCTTCGAAAGAAACTCCCTCTTTATATAGGGCGAGAGTGGTCCAAGACATAGGCCACGGGATCGTTGGTCAAAATTCCTACATTAATGGGATGAACCTAGGACTCAGCACGATAAACCTCATTAAATGGGTTCATTCGACAAAGTCTTAGACCATTAAAAGTCCCCTTGAAATTCTCCAAGTAACGGTGGCGATTAAGAGGGAGTCATCCCTTAAAGAGCTGTCATTAATTGCTCTTAAAGAAGACTTCAAAGCCAACTTCTTCAAACCAGAAGCGCAACTATAATCCTGCGCCAGCAGGAGGCGCAGACTGGTGATGACTTCACATCATCCCAGCTTCAACGACGCAGACCTCTGCTTCGACCCAGAAGCTCAACCCCCTTCATCAAAGACTTGGGAAACACCATTGCATCCAACACAAGTCCGTCTGCCACTCCGAAAGTACAGTAACCTCGTTAGCCTGAAGCACAACCTACTCATCGCCCTAAAGCACAGTGACTCTACTACTCGAAACACAGCCTACTCGTCGCTCAAATGCACAGAGATTCCATCATCTTCGAAACATAGTCCACTCGTCACCTGATAGTGCAGAGGCTCCCTTATCTCTAGAAGAACAGTCTACTTGTTGTACCAGAAGCACAGCAGCACTAAGACCTCGCTAGAGGCGTAAGTTGCATGGTCCCACCCAATTAGTTTGTTTAAACCGCCACTCTCAAAGATAGGATAGAGGTTGATCATATGATAAGTGCAAATATCTTATAAATTGGTTTAAAACTAAGATAAGGATGAAGTTTGTTCTTTTGATAAAGGTCGTATGGTTTGTTTAAACCGATCGCCTTCTGAAGATCAAACAGAATCCTACTCTAAGATAAAATCTGAGATCTACCCGGCTTCATCTAAATAGAGGATTCCCAGCAATAGAAATGTGCCACATGTCTCCTCTTTTGGTCATTTTGATAACCACCTGATATCTCGATAGAGGGGAATCTCGACGTCTACCACGTGTCAGAATAGCAGAAGCCCGTACCGTACAATGATAGAAGATTCTTTCATATCTCAAATCCGAGTGCACATCGTATATATACCCCCTTTCCCCAATAAATATAAGGAGTTTTCTTTTCAACAAAGGAGGAGGAGGACACACACAGAGAGAAAAGAAGCAGAAGGCAAAAGGCAGAGCTTCAAAGTCTTCAACTCTGGCATCCTCTTGATCGGTAACCCTAGAGTTCCATCAAAGGTACCAGAAAGCCAAAGCAAGTTCAACTCATTGTCAGATCATCAACGGAGTAAAGGAGCCGCTGCAGTGCTTGATCTCCACCGTCACGATTTCCCAGAATTCTTGTACTTAAATTTTCTAGCATAGAAATCGATTGTACCTTTTTTTAAGTTCAATAAACAAAAAGTTCGTATAACCTTTTGTGATATCGAACAAGTATTAGTTAGATATGTGTGTGACTATCCCATTAGCATAGCTGGAAGGGAATTTAGAACCTAGCTCCTCGTAATGCTACTCCCAGGATTCGATGCAGTCCTCGGGATGGATTATTTGAGTGAGCACTTTGCCTTTATAGACTGCCAATAGGGGAAGGTAATATTTAGGCCGCCAGGGGAGCTACCATTTGAGATCATGAGGAATACTGCAGAGGGATCAGAGGGAGTCAACTTCGGAGCAGTTATGGAAGAGAAGACACTACAACACCCCCTTATTATAGAGTTCTTAGATGTCTTCCCTGAGGATTTTCTAGGGTTGCCACCAGACTGGTATATCGAGTTAACTATCATTTAGTAACCAGGGAGCACCAGTTTTCCAGAATTTCTATAGGGTTAATCCTAATGAGGCAAAGGAGACAAAGGCACTAATTGATGAGTTAGAAGGGAAGGGTTTCATTCGATCGAGTGCTGCACACTAGGGAGCAACAGTTCTGTTTGTTCCCAAGAAGGACGATACCATTAGGATGTGCATGGATTATCGAGCCCTCAACAACATCACAATCAAGAATAGATATCCCCTGCCTCGGATTGATGAGCTTTTTGATCAGTTGAGTGGAGCGAAGGTCTTTTCTAAGATAGACATACAAATCGTGTATCACCAAGTGAAAGTCAAGGCACAAGATATTCCTGAGACTGCTTTCAACACCCGATATGGACAGTATAAGTTCCTGGTTATGTCCTTCGGACTCACCAATGCCCCAGCTGCCTTCACAAACCTTATAAACAAGATTTTCCCCCAATAGTGAGATAAGTTCATGGTAGTCTTCATACATGACATATTGATCTATTACAAGACACCTGAGAAGTATGAGGAGCATTTAAGGATAGTTTTAGAGACTTTGAGGAAGGAGAAGTTATATGGAAAACTTTCGAAATGTGAGTTCTTCCTAGACATGATAGAATTTCTGGGGCATGTCATGAGTGGGGAAGGCATAGCAGTGGACCCGAAGAAGATCGAGGCAGTGAAGTCATGGGCTACTCCTAGTTCAGTTGCAGACATCAGGAGCTTCTTGGGTTTGGTAGGATATTACAGGAAATTTGTGCAAGATTTTGCCAAGATTACAGAACCAATGACCAGGCTCACAAGGAAGGATGAGGAATTTGTCTGGACAGAGGCAT
Source organism: Iris pallida (assembly GCA_029216955.1). Taxonomy (NCBI): domain Eukaryota; kingdom Viridiplantae; phylum Streptophyta; class Magnoliopsida; order Asparagales; family Iridaceae; genus Iris; species Iris pallida. The sequence goes on from JANAVB010024481.1 coordinate 47,679, forward strand.
GTCAGGCAACTTTTGAAGAATTGAAGAAGAGGTTAACTTTAGCCTTGTCATCGGGATCAGGAGGGTTTGCCATTTACAGTGATGCTTCAAGGAAAGGCTCGGTTTGTGTACTAGAGCAGAATTAGAGAGTCATAACATATGCTTCCCGACAGTTGAGACCCCATGAGAAGAACTTTTCCACCCATGATCAGGAACTTGCCGTGGTCATTTTTGCCCTAAAGCATTGTGTAACTTCTCTTCCCGAATTTTCAAAATTATTTTTTTAAAATTATTTATATATTTTAATTTCTGTGTTTAAAGGTGATTTTTGTCGAGACTTTCTAAAAAATATTTTGTTGTTTGTCGATTTTCCAAAAACTATTTAAAATCATGGTTTGAAAGTACTAATTTATTTTCGTTATTTTTTGTATTTTTATTCTTGAAATTATAAACGATGGTTTGATTATTATTTTGGACTTTCAAATAATTTGAGTTCGAAATGGATTTTTAGAATTATAAATATTTTATAGACAAAAGGATTTGCTAGTTTATTTTCAAATATTGTGTTGAAAGTAATTTATTAAATTGTGGTTTATTTTACTTCACGTGATTTAAAGTAAATTTTTTCTTAAAATTTAGTATAAGATAATTGCCATTATTTTTGGGCTTCAAAAACTAATTAAAATTTATGATTTTGATTATCATTTACTTTGCATAGAAATATTTATTCTATAAATCTTATATTAGCATTACAAAATATTCAGTTAGTAATTATTGGGCCTTCAAAATATTTATTTTGGAAATGGTTTTGAATATCATAAATAATTTTTATTCAATAAAAAAGTTTATTAGAACATTTCAGATATGATTTTTGACTAATAAAAATATGCTTCCAAATATTATTTTGAATTGTTATAGTAATCAGTTATTTGATTTGGTTTGAAATATACGATTTAAATTATTTTGATAAACATTAAATATTATCTTAAGTTATTATGTTGATCGCTTATTTGATTTGGATTTGAATTCATATGATTTGAACTATTTGATAATGTAGAATAGTATTTTAAATTATTATTGCAATCGTTTATAGTATTGCGATTAGATTAATTTGTATTTAAATTCTATTTGACTTAAATTAAATTTATGTGAAGATTTATCTATTAGAATTTAAATTACTAGATAATACCAAGTTTTAATTTAAATTAATATAAAGAGATTATGATTAGATTGATTTTGGTTTTAAAAGTTATTTAATTTAAAAGGGAAATATGATGTATCCAATCGGACTCATAGTCCTTATCCAACTAGGAGTTAACCTCCTATATAAGAAGAGCTCCTCTCTACTTTTCACTCACAACCTAAATTTTCCCTCTCAATCCTATGCCATAAACCATCATCCATCAACACAACCATTGTATTGTGCACCGTGTCCATGTCCATTACCACCCCTTCCACTATTTTTATTTATTTACATTTACATTTTTTCCTTCATGTCGGACAACCCCGACACTCCATATAATCCAAATCCTACTATTTTTTGTATCGGACACACCCGACACGAACCACCAAACCCTCGACACAATTCCTAACCCTAACTCCGGTGACCTCGCCACCGTCTCAGCCTTCCTGCTCCTTTCCGCACCAACAGATGCCTCGACCACCAGCCTCCACAACCATCAGCCATCTCGTCCATAGCCACAGATCCGTTACCCACAAACAACACCATAGGCAACCACACACAAGCCTCGTCCCCTCCTCTATTCACCACCCAAACATGGTGACCATCACCACCATCAGTGCCGGACTACTTCTTGCCCGACCAAACTGTCCCCTGCTCTCCTCCTTGTTCACCACTAAAACCACCAACTCTACTGCCACCCTCTGCGGTTATCCAGCCGACAACCCTAAATGCCAACCACCACCACCGTTAACAAAAGCAAGGGGAACCACTCACCGCTATCTCTCCGGTCGAACCACCGCGCATCAGCCGACCTCAGCGCCGCTGATCTTCAGGGTGCCGCTCCTTCAAGCGCCACCGCCCGGACCCGACCTTGTCAACGCCAGGCATCCTTGATGACCGTCTCCAGTATATCCGAGTGTCGCTCGTGTGCGCGAAACCCGATCTAAGCTACAACCACCGATCGATCGTCGACGGCTATCGCCTCTCCACCGGACCACCTCACGCGTCACTAGATCCGCTCGCCATTGACTCTGACCCAATCCCGACAACCCTCCTCATCTTGCCCGCCACGCCTCCAGTCGCGGTAAGCCCCTCTCCAAATTTGTCTCCAATGAGCGCTGCCATCAGTTGGTGAGCCTCCTACCTCTCGCTCCGGCAAGCCGTGCGGAGGCTGCACCGTGCCACGACCGCTCCTCTCCAGGCCCAATGTCGTGGCTCTCTCCCTTCGTTGACCTCCCTATCAACCGTCGTGCTTCGATCGTACGACCAGACTCCTGGTCGAAGACACACCACACTGGAAGCTGCTGCTTCACCGACGATAGCCACCTAGGTGAGCGTTCGAGCTTTTCCTTCCCTCTTTCCTCTAGCTTTCTCCTCTTTCTCAGTGCCAGACTTTAAATTTTGGGGCCCGAGGCGAACTCTAAAAGTGGTATCCCCAAAGCTTAATGTTCATATTATAATTTTTTTCGCACCAGCCAATTATTTTCTTATATGAGGCACATTTGCTTCTCTAGTCTATTAGTGTATGCAAACAAAAAAAAGATTCACCAAATTATTTTATTATAGGAGGCATGTTTGCTTCTCTAGTCTAATTTGCATCATATCATATTTTCAAATAAGTGATCTAGACACGATCACTATACAATCAAATAACATTATAATAATTGTCCAACAACACTATAATAATTGTCCAACAAATAATAATAATTAATGACAAATAAACAATTAATAAAAAATATAAAAATGTTTTATTTCTTAATTTCTCTATTAATTGATTTCAGTCTCAATAGGAATAACTATGCATTCAAATGGCAAGAAAATATTTTTCAAATAAATTAGTCAAACACAAACAAAGATAATCAACAACATTTTTTTTAGTCAAGAACATATTTTTCCAATAAATTATAGTTCATAAGTCTACCACAATTTTATACTTCACTTATCTGTGTTTGTAAAAAATAATTATGAGGCTTTACTGATAATGTATGTGACTCCTCAAAATGTAATGTGACAATTGGAAGGCAACATTGACACAACAATTAAGAAATAGACCAAAATATGAGTGCATCATTGAAACAACAACTTATATTATTTTAATAAATAAAAAAAATCAAAGTTCAACATGTGGAAAGGGAGGGACTGACTGATTCGTGGATTCTAAAAAGAATTATCCCACCGTCGACCATAAACAAGACTCTCTTTGTAAAAAAAAAATTATAATCCTAAAAATAACTCAGTTAGCGACCACAAGACTCTATTCTAATATTTGTCTCTTCAAATCTAGGCCACAAGAGTAGCTTACAAATCCAGACCATTTTAGTATCATGGTGGACACGATAACCACTTGCCTTTTCAATTCAAATATGGTAAGTATAAGTCCACATTGTACTTACTATTTGTCTTTTCAGTCAGCAGGCCATTTTAGTTGTCATAGTCATAGCAACCTCTCTAAAATTTTAAATCCTAGCCTTTTTTAGTTCAGCTTATATAGACTAATTTTTTCTATAGTGCCCACCAATATTTTGGGCCTGAGGCAATTGCCTCATGGGCCTCATATTAAGTCCGGGCCTGCTCTTTCTCTCAATCTCACTCTCCTAGTTCTCTTTCTTCTGTAAGGAATATACATTAGTAATATTTTTATCGTATATTATTTATTCTTTCTCGTTAAATGATGGAAGAGTAATAATGATAATTATTATTTTATTATTATTATTACTATTACTTTTATACTGATATTATAGGTATTAGTTTACTATTATCATACTCTAATAAGAGTACAATATGTATACAGGAATATATATTATTGTGAATATCATTAGTATTATTATTAATATGATTATTATAATAATTATTATTATTATTGATACTATCGTGTTATTTTCATCATTGAGTATTATTATTTTTTAAATTATATTTTTATAAAATATAGTATTTTGTGTCTAATTATAGTTTTTACCCTAAAAATGTTTTTAGATTTTTCAAGTATTTATTTAAAATATTTTGAATAATAAAAACATGGTTTTAAATATTATAATTAATTTCTAAAATAGTTTTTCTTTGATTTGCAGATTTATCAAAATTATTTCGATTAATAAAATATAGTTTCAAATAACATAAATAATTTCAATAATAGTTATATATATTTTACGAATTTTCTTTCGATTATAAATCATTGATCGCGACTAGTCGTATTCCTATCTTCTTATGAATTCCGAAATCCTTCACATCAATTCTAGCCAATCGGACTATCCTGGACTCAATAGAATTATCGATTTCATCAGCTAAGGACACAAGGCTTGTACATTTCTTGTTTGTTTTTAGTATTGTTAATTACTATAATTGTGTTATTAGAGACGTTATATTTTATTCTTGACACGTTCGTTACACAGATTAGTGACATACTGATTTTAGTCATAATACTTTTATCGTGTTTATGTTACCGTGTTTCGTGACTTACTATCGTGACTTGATCCATTTTAGTAGTCGGACGGGAAAGTGCTAAGTAGATATATGATCAGACCCGTAGATCATACTTTATTTTATATTTCATGTAATGTAGACTGTGAGGATGCAAATCCTATGTAAACCATACGGTGTAGTGTCCCAGCCTGATCACATATTGAAAAGTGTGCTTCAAATAGCTTAGATGGTTATGTTTCCTTGTTTCGTATTTTTACTTGTCTTCATAGTCGTGATTATTTGTTTCACCTTACTTTCCATGCCATGTTTTATAGTTTACTTATTTTATCATGTATGTCATGATTATTCACTATTTTTATAGTCGTTATTATATATTTGAAACTACATGCTTGAATTGTACTCGTTCTATTCCTGACTGGAAATCATTTTTCATATTAGTCACGGCTACTCTTTGTATTGGACCCTTGGGGAGATACGGGTATATTCAGAAGACCAATCCTAGAAGACTAATTAGATAGATGAGTTGACCATTTGGTTTAGTTAGTTATTTTTAATTCTATGAGACGTTGTATTTTCTTCAAATGTAATCTTTGAATATTGTAATTTTGATTTAGCATTATGAATAAGCAAATTAAAAAATTATGTATGAGCAATTATTGTGATTTTGAGCATTATGGTCTAGACAGCGTTCCTGCAGATACCGCAGCGTAAGCTGGACTTGCGCACGCACTCGCATCCCAAAAAGTCGGTACGGGTCGTGACACTTTGGAAGCATTATATCTATAGGAAGAGAGTGGAGATATTCACAGACCATAAAATTCTAAAGTATCTCTTCACACAAAATGAGCTGAACATAAGACATCAGAGGTGGTTGAAGCTGATGAAGGACTTTAACATCGACCTTCAGTATCATCCAGGAAAGGCTAATGTTGGGGGCATATGCACTAAGTCGGTATCCTGTGGCGATGTTTCTAAACATGGACTGATGAGCATGCAGATCTAGTCCAGGCTGATAGAGAAGATTAAGGAGACCCAGTTTCTTGATGAGGGTCTTCGCTATATCAGGGAACATATACGAACAGGATTGTTGGATGATATTGTCATAGCAGATAATGGTACCCTAAGGCACGATACTAGGTTGTGTGTGCCAAAAGGGATCTTGAGGTAGAAGATCATGCAGGAAGCCCACCAGTCGCAGTACATGATGCATCCGGAGCTACGAAGATGTACAAGGATCTCAGAGAGTACGTTTGGTGGTATGTAATAAAAAAGGAGGTTGCCAGGTTTATCTTCCGATGTCTGGTTTGTCAGCAGGTGAAGGCGGAGCGCCAGAGACTAGGAGTATTATTGCAGCTATTGTCCATTCCTAAATAGAAATTGGAAAATATCACCATGGACTTCTTCTTGGGATTACTACGATCGTCGAACAGGAAGGATACCATATGGGCGATAATAGAAAGATTGACCAAGTCAACCAACTTTATTCCTTTCAAAGTAGGGCTGACTGTAGAGAAGCTAGCAGAGTTGTATATGAGATAGATTGTGAGGATTCAAGGGGTGCTAATCAGCATCTTATCAGATCAAGACAATAGATTCACTTCTTACATTTTGAGGAGCTTACAGAGGAGTCTGGGGATGCAGCTCAAATTCAGCACTGCTTATCATCACCAGACTAATGGGCAGTCAGAGAGGACCATTCAGACACTGGAAGACATGTTGAGGAATTGTGATATGGACTTTGGAGGTTCTTGGGAGGATCATCTACATTTAGTGGAGTTTGCCTACAACAACAGCTATCAGGCTAGCATTGGTATGGCTCTTTTTGAGGCATTGTATGGTCGTCGATGTCGCACACCTTTGTCGTAGGATGATGTTGGTGAGAGACCACTGCTTGGACCAGAGATGGTTATGGATGTTGCAAAAAAGGTCAGACAAATTCGAGATCATCTAAGGATATCCCAGGACAGACAAAAGCATTGGGCGGACAACGGTCGAAGACGTTTAGAGGCGGGAAGCTGAGTCTAAGGTTTATTGGACCCTTTGAGATGTTGAGCAAGGTATGGGCAGTTGCTTACAGATTAGCTGTCACCTAACCTAGTGGGAGTACACAATGTATTCCATGTTTTCTAGCTTCGGAGGTACATAGTTGACCCCAGCCATGTGTTAGACCATTCAGAGCTTGTAGTGGGCTCCAGCGTCACTTACTCAGAGTAGCCAGTAGAGATACTTGACCGCAGAAAGAAGAGGATGCGGCATCAGACGATTCCACTAGTTCGAATTGCTTGGAGGCACCACTCTTTCGGGGAGTCTACATGGGGGAGAGAGAATGAGATGAGGGAGAGATATCCCTATCTAATTGGGATTTGATGAGCACTACCTCTCCTGAAATTTTGAGGACAAAATTTTTCAAAGAGGGTAGGCTTGTAACTCCATTTTTTCTAAATAAAGATTTTGGCTTTATTCATCTATCCATTATAGTTATATAAAATACTTAATTATTATTGTTATTTTTTAATTTATATTTAACTATTATTATCTATTTATTAAGTTATATAAACTTGTATTATCTATTTAGTTATTATTTTATCTAATGTTTAACCATTAAAATTAATTTGTGTAATTATAGAAAACCTAGAGTAAGCCCATAGATCTGGATGGCTTATTATAGCCATCTTCTTTAAAAGCCTAACCTATCTTGCACCAGCCACTTAAACCACGGCCCAAATCACTATAGGTTAATAGGTCAGAAACGGACCTCGACCCAAATTTCTAAAGTCTTCTTTCTTCTCCTCCTCTATTCGACCAAATGGCCGGCAGCAGAGCAATTGCTCTCTCTCGCAGCGCGGCGGTGCAACCAGAGACTTTTAGAGTAGTCTTCTCCACCGACCTAACCAGATCATCTCCACCGTTCAAATCCCCGCCGACCTAACCCCTGTGATCACCGTCGTCCATATCTAACAGATGGTTCTCCTCGCCCGCCTATAAATATGCCCTCTAGCCTCTAGTATACACATTCTCTTTCCCTGATGAAGCCTTGTAAAATTCCTAACTCCCTTCCATTCTCCTTTCTCCTTCCACTTGTAAACCTAACCCTAACTTCAAGCTTGGCTATGGCAGTGGCCATCCTTCCGTCGGACCATACTTAGACGAGGTCTTCCAGTGGCGTGGACAACTAGTCGGTGGAGCGCAACTCTTCTCTTAGTCGACTGGTGACCGCGTTCGACTATGTCAGATCATTCGACGACTGTGAGCAATGGCGCAGCGAACAAGCCCCGGCAAACTCTGAGGTAGCTCGAAGACACTCGTCTGTTCCTCAAACTGTGAGTGATTTCTTCAACTATGTGATTGTCGAGTTCCCTTCTTGATCAACTTTTGCATTGATCTCGTCATGAACAATCAGGAGATCGGTCCTTCTCCTTAGAGAGGATTCTTGAATTACTAATCTCGAAGATCATTTTCCCATGAAAGGATCAGACCGATCGTCGCTCTGTCTCGGTGAGTTCACTACAGTTGAATTGTTTCTTTTGATTTGCTTGGATTGGACCTTCTTGATGATGGACGTTTTGATCGATCAATGGAGTCTTCTTACAGAATTTGAACAGAGTAATTGCAAGCACCCATTTGATTAGGAGTGTCTGAACAATCTGACATTTGTTCGATTGGGTGAGTGATTGTATTAGAACTTCTTTCGAACTTTCTTTGATTCGAAAATCAATTGTTTCAGTAAATTCCTTGGTTTCCCGCAGAGAAATGAGACGAAGAACATTCGTTCTATAATCTTCTACGTTCTGCACAACATGTGTTCCACATAACGCCTGAACAAGTTTTCATTTGTTTTTGACAAAGGGGTGAGCGTGTCGGGGCAATTCGGACACAAAACTCATGATTGCTCAACTCAGGTTGATCTTCTGTTGCTTTGTGCCTTTGATTTATGTTTCTTGTTTGAGTAGGACTTAGAAAAGCCAGGTGCAAGGCCATGTCGAACTGACACAATATCAGTGTTCATACTGAGGGATCGGTTAACTTTGTCTTGGCTATGCACTGTTCATTAGCCGTTGTGTTTGAATGTTCATAGACTTGGGTTTGAATGATATTCGTTTGGTAATAGGGCTCTGTAGTGAGTTGTATAAAAGGAATGGGTTGCTTTGGGCCACTTTAAAGTTTATAAGAGTGTGTTGGTTGTTATTGGGCCAGGAGGCTTGGACCAGTGTGTGGGCTTATTAATATATATATATATATATATATATATATATATATATATATATATATATATATATATATATATATATATTCTATTGTTGAAATAAGATTACTGGGCGCTATTGGATTATTGAGTGGTTAGGATTATCCACTATTATTAAGGTGCTCTTGGTAATATAACAAGGGGGAAGAATATTTTAGTTGTATGGTTAGTTAGCTTTAATTATTGCAAGAGAACCCATATTTAGATTATTTCCTAATTAAAATTCCCTATTTTAGGTGATCTAGAGACATCGTCATTTTCGGAAAAAATGCTAGTACATGTATCTTGATACTACTGCCACTAGCATGAATGTTCACACACACTTGTTGCTATGTTTTCTGCTTCAATTACTTTATTTGCTTGCATGTTCTCATGTTGGGTGGGGAATATTCTTAAAGCAAGAAGTAGACTAATTTTGGACAACTCTTGTGCCTGATAGCGTATTATTTAATATGCCAGATGTCCATTTTATACATGACTGGTAGCTGTTTGCCATTGATTATCAAAGAACAGAACAGTTTTATGGGAGGACTGAACTTTAATTCACAATTACAAACTCGCTCGTACAAAGAGAGCCTAGGAACAAAACCTAGGAAAAGCAATCTAAGTATAATTGTTTAATTTGGATTCTGGGGGGTGACGGTAGAGGCTCGGAAAAGTGCTATCAACTCTGCGTTACTCCTTGGACGATCGAACGCAACCTCGGCTCCGGCGAAGAAATGCCCTGTGTGTATCTCTCTGCCTCTCTGTGTGTGTGTGCAAAGGAATAATCCTACGCTATTTATAGGAGTTTGTGATGAGTGGGGTGTACAGCCACGTGGCCACATCCTTATAACTGCGCCTTGAGAAGTGGGCGGTTGAGGATTGGTTAAGATTAAACTTTATCTGTTTGTTGCAATAAATCTGGACTGTTATGTTGGTTGAAATAAATCTGAACTGCCATGATCTGTTGGTTGCAATAAATCTGAGTTGTTAAGACTTAGTCAACTTCTGCCATATGTCCCAACTGCCACTAGGTTGCGAGTCGCATGAAGGACTGTTCCCCTATCTGAGCCGCATGAGGGTGGCATCATAACCGAACCGCATGAGGGTGGCCTCATAACCGAGCCGCATGAGGGTGGCCTCACAACCGAGCCGCATGAGGGTGGCCTCACAACCGAGCCGCATGAGGGTAGCCTCACAACCGAACCGCATGAGGGTGGCCTCACAACCGAGCCGCATGAGGGTCACACAGGCGATCCGTATAAAGAACTTTCTTGGAATTTGTGAACTGTGTCAGATATTATGAAGTTTTTCTCGTCTTTTTATAAGCATGTTGCGTCTCTTCTTTATGTCAGAGCTGTTATCTTTGTCAGAGCTGTCACTTTGTGTCAGAGCATTAATGGCCAGCTGCACAGAGCAATTATGGCCAGCTGTATAGGCCCATTTTGAACCGCATAAGGCCACGTGGTTCCATCTGAGCCGCATAAAGCTTTCTGAGCCGCATGAAGCTCTGAGGGATTTTTGAGCCGCATGAGACCCTCCCAGTTCTGAGCCGCATGGAGTTTCTGGGCCGCATAAGAATTTAATATTCTTTTCCATGCTTCTGCAAGACCCGCTTCAAAGTTTTCAATTGGTAAAATTGAAATACTTTGAATAAGAAGCATGGGTATGTCCACATAAGCTTCTCTGGTCGCATAGGCTTCTTTGGCCGCATAGACTTCTCTGGCCGCATGCTGGTCTTTGTGCCACGTAGGCGTCTCATTAATTGCTCTTGATTTGTTTTTGATTTAAAGTCGTCTTTTTGGTAGGATCCCAAGAGTCGGCATTAAATATTTAGATTTGCCTTAATGATTCTGAGCATTATTTTTTGCATGAAAGGGGATAGAATCCCAAGGGTCGGTTTTATCTTCTAGGCATCACTAAACCCGAAGCGTCTATCGATTCACACGCCCTTGCTAGCCTATAAATATGAGTAATTTTTGAAGAGAAAAGTTCTTTACTCTCTTTACTCTCTTCAAACTTTCATGCCCTAGTCGCCGTCTCTTCTTCTCCTTCGATCCTCAATGGCTCCCAAGGCTTCCTCCAGTGCTGCGGCGAAGGGCAAAGGAGTGGCCTTCTCGTCAGCGATCCCAGTTCACCCCGACGTTCATCCTGCCATTGACGGTAAGAATGTTGGGAGAAAACTGCATGGATTCAAACCCTAACCATAATGGCTATGTCGCATGTTTTATGCGTGGGCTTTTCTCTTTGGCATATTCTTCGTCTTTATTGAACTGTTTAAGTTCGGTGTGATGAATCCGCATATGCTGTGCTGTATGGGCCGCATGAACGTCTCATGTCTGAGCCGTATGGGGTATGCCTCATGTCCGAGCCGCATGAGAGTCGTCATGTTGCCGCATAAGCACTTTATGAATCGGGCCGCATAAAGACCCACCAAACAGAGCCTCATAAGCTTTTATGAACTGGGCCCCACCAAACAGAGCCACATGAGCATGTATGAACTGGGCCGTATGAAGTACCACCAAATAGAGCCGCATGAGCTCTTATGAACTAGGCCGCATAAAGTCCTACCAAACAGAGCCGCATAAGCTCTAATGAACTGGGCCACATGAAGTCCCACCAAACAGAGCCGCATAAGCTCTTATGAACTGGGCCGCATAAAGACCCACTTAATCAGAGCCGCATAAGCTCCTTTAAACTGGGCCGCATAAAGACCCACTTAATCAGAGCTGCATAAGCTCCTTCAAACTGGGCTGCATGAAGACCCACTTAATCAGAGCCGCATAAGCTCCTTTAAACTGGGCCGCATAAAGACCCACTTAATCAGAGCCGCATAAGCTCAGAACACACTAAGTGATTTTCTCTGGCCATCTTCTAACTTGTTTCTTTTATCTTTTTTAGTGAAGTTGCCAGTCAATCCTGTGGGAGAACTTTTGGTAGGTCGAGCCCAATCTGCCGTGGGTGTAAGGTTCGATCACTTAGTTGATTATGTGTCGAACCAGTTTCCCAAGGATGAACCTGAGGAGAGGCTACGGGATATAAAAAACCAGTCCTTTTACTTTCTCTCGAGTATGATGAACTCGGAAAAATTGGAGGGCCAACACCTGAAACCTGCGTTCCTCTTCGGAGATGCCTTGACTGTAAAGAACTCCAACATTATGGACATATCTGAAACTTGGAGTTTTTCTTCTAACGAAATGGCGATCCACATTCCTCAAATGGAACGTCACTTCCCGATGTCATGGTTCAACATGCTGCCAATGGACAGGAAAATGGTGGACTCCTTGACTTCGAGCTGGCAGGGGATATTTGTGGGTGATATTCACTATAACAGAAACTTGGGGTTGGTGGTCGCGAGCAGGACGCCGATCAGCTGCTATGTGATGGGGTTGGCGTCGGCTACTTTCTTAAATGTGCAGGGTCCCAACTTCCGGTTCTCTCAAGCTGACACTTTCATGAACCAGCTTGCTCACAAGGGGTCCTACCCCATTGGTCGGTTGGCGCTGCTGAATTGGATGAACCCCATTCCTTCATGGACCAACTTGACCATGTGGATTTTGCGGACATACGAGAATCTCCTGTGCGAGATCGGCTTGTATCATGCCATTCGGGGCACCTGTTATGGTTTGCCCATAAACAAGAAGCTCTTCATGGCTCTTCTTGAAATGTACAACCGCCGAACGGGGACCTTCTTTACACCGGAAGGGGAGAAGGGACTCGCTCTCCATGAGATGCGTGAAGTCTCCAGGCTGCCCTGGGGAAATGAAGTCTTCGAAGTGTATACCCCTACGAACGAAGAGTTCGAGGAGTTGGAGCAGCGGTTCCCAGGCTTTGTTGCTGTTTACTGGGAATTGCTGTGTCACCACAGCACGTGCCAGCAGATGTTGAAAAAGAAGAACGACAGCTCGGAAGGGAACCTTCCTCATACGAAGGCCTGGCTCAGTTACCTTTTTAAGATTGGCGCCTTAGGCCGTGTTTCTCCCAGGAGTCCTCGAACCCTGGAAGAGGTGCAGGAACGGGTGTCGACCGCCAAAAGGGTAAAAATCACCGACGACAGATTTGGGAGTCAATCGGACTCTTTTACTTATTTTTATCAAGACACTCAGCAGTTGTCCGAGAAGGCTCTTCTGGCAGGATTTCTGATGGTATAGCTACGGAACTGCGTAGTTTCGGGAGGGGCTGCCTCTATTGAGAGAATCAGCCGTAACTTTATCCTCCCTGCGGTGAAGCTAGTCTTTAGGGCCAGACTAGCTCTCCTCCCTGCCATGGTGTGCAGCATACATCGCGGCCTCTGTACTTTCTCGTCTAAGGTCATTGCCCGTGATACGGCGAAAGACTTTGAACGGATCGAGCTGGCCTATCATTATTTGATGGGGGTGGTTGTTGATGTACTACCAGTCTTTGATGGGGCATGGCCCAGAAGAAGGCATAACTGCGGATGATGCCTTCATCTTCCAGTATCGCCGTATGCCTTGGGAGTGCAGTACCATGCCAGCCTGTCGGATGGCGCTGGCTAGAGTGGACAGATACACCTTTTTCGTGTCTGTCCCTCCTTTTACAGATGAAGAAGTGAATGGTGTACATCTTGATGGTACTGGGCCCCCCCACCTCTTGTCTGATAAGATGCTCCTCTGGTTGCAGAACATCCGTCCTGCACACCTGGTATATCGCAACCACAACTCTGTCTTCCTGGAGCCTTACTTGCCCAGTCGGTTCTCCCGATAGTTTGGGTACAGTCAGCTGTTTCTGGACAATCCCAGCCCCTGCCTGGGTTTTGAGGGTAGTGTCCTTGACGGTATCAGGGCTTGGCACTACTATAATACGGTTCACACCCGCACCAGCTTCTTTGTGCCTGATGCTAAGGAGTCAGTGCAGATTTTGTACATGGCGTCTCTGTACCATATTATGGTGAACAAGCCCCCTACCGTTTTTGACCCAAGTACCAGTTTTATTGTCGGTACTGGTTTGGAGGAGAAACCAAAAGGGTCCAAGACGAGGACAAAGAAGGAAAATGCAGTTGAGGTGTCAGACTCAGAGTCCACCAATGCGGACGAAGAGGATGACCCCGATAACCTGTCTCTTCCTCCCGCGGATGATATGGTGGCAGATCAGTCTCCTATTGTGCCTGGTCCTTCACGTAAGCGAAGCAGGCGTGAATCCGCTGTTGGCGGCATAACTTATTCCCGGAAACGGGCCGCTGTCAAGCCCCACGGGCCAATCATTCGGGAGAGAAGCGAGGATGTTGATGCCGTTTCGGAGGTGAATCGAATTACAACCATCTTTTCTTAGCTCTTTTTTTTGTATTATGATCTAATCCTTCTCCTTTTCTTTGTAGGCATCAGGAGAAGTAGACTCTCGAGAGCCGGCTACTGTCTCTGAAGTCGACCCGGCTCTAGCCTCTTTAATTAGCGATATGAGTGCTGAGCTTATCTCCGCCAGGGTTCTTCCGGCGACGGTTGAGGTTCCTCCCGTTGCTGATATCTCAACCCAGGGCGATGTGGGATCTACTGAGCCAATCCCCGAGGTTGCTGAATCCCAGCCGGGTGATGCTGACCTAATTGCGTCTACCTCCGGGGCGGCTGGGGCAGAGGAACCAGCTGCATTCGGCTCAGATGTCGCTGGTGAGGAGGATACAATGGCTGTGAGTGAGCCTCAGCCTCAGCAACCCTCTCCTGGTAAGCTAAGTCAAGTCTTGACTAGTGAGGAGGTTCATTTGCTCTATCTTCACATCCTTCGGGTTAAGCTGATCGATGGTTGCTCCGGACATACATGTCCTGCTCCTTCGTCGCCAACGACGGACTCATCGGGGGAAAAGTCACCAGAGGGGATCTGGTGGAAGAAAGTATGCCTCCTCCTCCTTCAACTCATATCGATGGGCTTCCTACCGGTACGAGTTCGGGAGATCAGGCAGTGGAACGGCCGGGACGGGGAGAAATGGTCCCTGCACCCTCCTTGATCCATACGGCTCCATAGGTCGACCTTTCCGCCCTACCAAGTCTCTAGATCCTTCGGGCGGCGGAGGAGGAGATGGCTGTTATTCAAGCATCTTATCGCTCGGAACTTGTCTCCCTAGTGGCAGGGGCGTCAAGTTCCGGTGCTTCTTCTTCAACTCTGCCAACTACTCTTCCTTTGACGCCGTCTTCTTCGGAAGTTCTGGATGAATCGTCGAAGGACATGGTTGACAGTTTCTACCACCACCTGAAGCGAGGGGTTGAGGCTGCCGCAGAGAGGGGAATATCTTTTGCATTGGCCCGTCAATGTGCTCGTGGCCAGATTGAACTTCTCAGAACCCTCCCCGGTGGGGCAGGGATAGTCGAGCTTTTGGAGCCCAAGTTACTAGAAGCTGATCAGCTGGTGGCTCAGTACCAAGGACTGCAGAAAGTTGATCTGTCTTCAGCAATAGATCAGGAGCGTGCCTTCCTTTTAACTGCCATTGAAAAGGTAAGGACGGTACGGGAGACGTCCAAGCCTGCTCTGATGAAGGACCTCCGAGATTTATCCCTGAAGTATGATCAATTAAGCCGCAGCGGAGAGGACTGCATTGCTCGGGAAGAGGCCGCCTCTCGTAGGATAGCCGATACCAAGGAGCAGATCCTCCAGCTTCAGAGAAAATTGGTTTCTTTGGAGTCTGAGCTGCAGGCCTCGAGCGAAGACATGGAGCTAATTTTCCGGGAGACGACAAGGACACCTGAACCTCAGATGCCTTGGAGCGTGCCCTGAAGAAGCTTGAAGACTGCTGGCAGGCACATGCGCATCTGGAGGATGCAGAGAAGTTGGCGCAAGAGGCGGAGCGCCGGGCCACCCTGAGAATTGAGCGGTTTACGTCCAAACTGAAGGACCGGATCCGAGAATTATGTGTCGCCGAATCATGATCGGCTCTTTTTTTCTTTCTTTATGTTTCTTCATCTTTTTGACAGGGACGTGGTCCCAGAAAATGTAATACTTATGATTTAAATAAATGACTTTGTTTGCATCATCTTTTATCTGTTATGCTTGTACTGCATCTTAGGTATTATGTGTTTGCCCTACTGGAGGACTTTCTGTAGACCTATTACCCTTGGCATACCTTGGTTTTAGGTACGGATAATAAGTTTGATAGGGATACCTAGAGCGGTAAGGTGGATACGGAAGTTCTTGGTATCGGGCGAAAGAATGCCATGGAACAGCTGGGTTCCAGAGGCATGAGATTGTGAGAAAAGAGGCGTGTGTACTAGAGAACCTAGTACATCATTTGTGGTCAACTGCGGACATTTGTGGTCAACTGTGGACATTTGTGGTAAACTGTGGACATTTGTGGGCCTATTATCCTTGGCGTACCCTGGGTTTTTTTTTTGGTACAGATAATAAGTCGAGAGAAAATCGACATACTTACTCAGAGGTAATGAGGACATGGTAAATATGGGGACTTTTTCAATGGAGTCTTCCTACTCAGAGGTAATGAGGACGTGGCAGGATTGGACTCCACGAAGGGTACATAGAACAACTCAGAGGTGACATCGACGTGGAAGTTCTACGTAAGGGGCGGTTTGTTTTTGATGGAAGTGAAACAACTCAGAGGTGACATCGACGTGGTTGTTTGGGGAATTTGGGTGGACCTGTTACCCTTTTTTATACACTGAAAGCGCGGGTAATAGGTTATGAGGGAAATGCTCTTTTAGGAAGGAAGTTCAGAGGTATGATCATACATGACTTACTACCCAGAAGACGCGATATAGATTCATTTGGAGTGACCAGAGTGTGAGTTCAGCGGTACCTAAGGGTGTATAACTCAACAATCTAGTTGATTCAGCGGATGTCGTTTAGACATAGTATTTCTTCAGGAATTTGCCGTTGATGGGCATCATAAGCAAGTCTCCATTTTGCTTTACGAGACGGTATGCACCATTGGAGAATACTGCCTCGATGATAAATGAGCCTTCCCACTTTGGTTGGAACTTGCCGGCGGTTTTGTGAGTCATAACCATCGGCCTCTGAAGTGCCAAGACGAGATCGCCCACTTGGAATGTTCTGAGTTTAACCTTCTTGTTGAAGGCTCCAGAGATGCGTGCTTGATAAAGCTCGATTCGTTGTTGAGCTAACAGGCGTTTTCATCTAAGGCCTCCAACTCTTGTAGCCGACGACGGTAATTATCATCCGTCATCAATCGGTAAGTGAGGGCGACTCGGAGCGAGGGGATTTGAGTCTCTAGCGGGAGAACTGCCTTACTTCCGTACACCAAAGAGAATGGTGTGTTCCTAGTAGCCGTCCGGACTGTAGTACGGTACGCCCATAAGCATTCGCCAAGCTTCTTATTCCAGTCGCGTTTGTTTGAGAACACGAACTTCTTTAGAAGCTTGATTATAGTTTTGTTGAATGCTTCCGCCAAACCATTAGTCGCCGGGTTGTAGGGTGTTGACGCAACATTCTGGATCCGATGTTTGTCACAAAACCGATAGAAGACGTGGCTTACGAACTGCGGACCATTGTCGTGGATGATCCTTCGAGGTAGTCCAAAGCGATAGATGACGTGATGTTTGAGGAAGCTGATCACGTTTGATGTCTTCACTTCTGCGAGCGGAACAGCTTCCGCCCATTTGGAGAAGTAATTCTTAATTGCCAGTATGAAGCGGTGTCCTCTGGACGAAGGTGGAGTGATTGGACCAATGATATCCATTCCCCATGCCACAAATGGCCAGGATGCCACCGTCGGATGTCGAAATTCGGATGGTTGGTGTATGAAATCTGCATGGACCTGACAAGCTTTGCACTTTCTTGCATAGTCTATCGCATCTGCCACCATCGTAGGCCAGTAATAACCCATCTGGCGAAGGCGGTCTTGTAATTTTGGGCCAGGTTGATGGGCCCCACAAACGTCGTCATGAGCTTCGCATACGGCTTCTTTGGCCTCTGTATTTGACAAACACCGAAGCAGTAGTCCCTTGTAGGATCGTCGATACAGTATTTTTGTCTCAGTATCGTAGAAGAATCTGAGAGAACGTCTTCTGATAGAGGTGGCTTCTTTCGGGTTCTTCGGCAATATGCCATAGACTGCGAAGTCAATAAATGGGAGCCTCCAGTCTTGCATCTCATCGACCGTCAGTGCAGAATAACTCTCGACAAATTGGACGTTATTCGGACAGACCAATTCATGGCCTATTACATCCACCAAGTGGTGAGTATGATTTGGAACCGCTAGGGAAGCGACCAGTTCGGCTAAGGCGTCGGCTTCAATGTTCCGAAGTCTGGGAACATGTTCTATGAAGAATCCTTCCAAGGATGTGATAATGGCGATTGCTATCTGATGATAGGGGATCATGTCTTCAAGGCGAACTTCATATGAACCCTGGATCTGATTGACGATTAACTGTGATTCTCTATATGCTTCCAAGTATTCTACCCCCAGCTCCTTCGCAAGTCGGAGACCGATAACCAAGGCGTTGTATTCGGCCACATTGTTCGAGCAGGGTTCTGTAAGTGAATATGCCCGATTGATCACCAAGCCAGAGGGAGAAATTAGTACCACTCCGACCCCAACGATGATGTTGCCCTTGGGCCCGGTTCTTGAAGCACCGTCGAAGAACATTCGCCAGACGGTATCATGGGAAGCCATGTTTGAATTGGCGACTTCGTCCGAGATCTCTTCATATATTCTGGTTGACTTCGAACCTGGATGAGCTGCTAAAAAGTCTGCCAGAGCTTGACCTTTAACCGCCTTCTGCGGGACGAAGATCATGTGGTAGGGAGACAATAATATTGCCCAGGTTGCAAGGCAAGAGCTGAGTACACCCGGCTTGGTCATGAGGACCCTTAGGGGGTTGACTCGTGATATGACATGGATGGTCTGTCCTGTAACATAGTGTCGTGTCTTCTGGATAGCGAACACCAAAGCAAGACATTCCTTCTTCACGGCGGTGTATCTATGCTCAGGCCCTATTATTATTCGGCTGAGATAATAGATGGCCTATTCATGCCCTGCATCATTGTTCTGTGCTAGTAGAGCACCGAAGGAATGCTCCATCGCTCGCACGTAAAGCAAGAACGGCTTTCCAGCATATGGGGCCACCAGGACTGGAGGGTTTGACAGATATTCTTTAATGTTGTCGAAGGCGCGTTGGCACTCTTCATCCCATACGAAGGAGACGCCTTTCTTCATGAGATGGGTGAATGGTTGACATCGCCCGAAGAGGTTAGAGATAAACCTCCTGATATAAGCTAGCCTCCCTTGAAGGCCTCTTAGTTCTCGAAGATTTCTCGGGGGACCCATCTCCATGATTGCCTTCGTCTTCTCAGGGTCTATATGGATTCCCTGGGCCGTAATGATAAAACCCAAGAATTTTCTGCTAGATACGCCTAAGAAGGATTTTGTGGGATTCATCTTCAGGTTGTGCGCTCGCATCAGGTCGAAGACTGTCCTCAGATCGTGTAGATGATCTTCCTTAAAGCGGCTCTTGACGACGATGTCATCGACATAACATTCCACTGTCTTACACAAGTGGTCCCTGAAGATGACACTCATAGCCCGTTGATATGTGGCACCGGTATTCTTTAAACCAAAGGGCATGACTGTGTAACAGTACACGCCAATCGGTGTTCGGAATGATGTATGCTTTTCATCATCAGAAAACATCTTGATTTGGTTGTATCCTGAGAAGCCATCCATGAACGACATGCGCTCAAAGCCACATGTGTTGTCAATCATTATGTCCGTAATAGGAAGAGGGAACTCATCCTTAGGACATGCTTCGTTCAGATTTCGGAAGTCGATACAAATTCGGATCTTTCCATTTTTCTTGAGGATCGGTACTATATTGGCGACCCAGTCTGGTTGTTGTTCCTTCCGGATGAATCCGCTGGCTATCAGTTTGTTGACCTCAGCCTCGATAGAATTCATGATATCTGGGCGGAACCGTCGTTGCTGCTACTTGACGGGCTTTGCGTCCGGATGAATGTTGAGCTTATGGAGTGCAACCTCGGAGTTTAGCCCTGGCATGTCTTCATAGCTCCAGGCGAACACATCAATGTATTCTCTGACGAGTTGCAAAAGCACTTCCCGCTCTTCGTCTGTCAGGCTTTTGCTGACGAAGATTGGCTTTGGAGAAGATTCATCGCCGAGGTCAACTTGCATGACCTCATCTTCGGTAGGAGGATCTTTCTGTTCGAAACGCTTCTACCACTGCGCATCTAGCTGTTGAACCCAAGGCTCTAACTCGAGAAGCTCGGATACATCTTCGTCTTCTTCATAGGCATCAGCAAATGCCATATTGACAGACAAAACTTGCCAGAATACGTCCCCGATGCTGACATCCGAATCAGAAGTGGGTGATCCGGTCGAATGTGAATGCCAGTCACATTCCTCATTTGAGCTTTCAGGAGTTGTTGCAGGTGTAACCTAGCCTAGACCATGTCTAGTCTTGTTGTAGTAATCCTGTGGTTTTCCAGCCGGGACTGGCAACTGTAAAGGTAATCGCCGACCAGTGCCGTAGATCAAGTCTGGCGTAGCCTCCGTATCATACCCCTGTTTTTGCATGTGGTACTTAGATCGGGAGCTATACAGATAAAAGGGCAGTCTCCCGGTGTCGGGTTCGAGATCAACTTCTTCTATCCTGAAAGGTTGTGGATCATTCTTCCGGCCGAAGATTATTGGATGGTCCTCTCCCCCAACTATGAAGCAAGCACCTTCCACAGGAGTGAGTTGGTTCGTGGTATAGACGTTTGTCACTTGTGTGTGTAGGTTGGTGCCTATACCGTGTTCCATAGCGTACATCATACAAAGCTTATTAAGCTCGAGGTAGTTCAAAGATAGCCCTTTATTGATGAAATAAGGTATCTTTTCATGTGGAATTACATCGTCAGCAGAAGGAACATCAGTGTAAGCAGCCACATACTTGGCTAGCTCTAACTCCTCTTCGGCCACCCTCTGTATTAATGAAGACTGGAAGGATGACCTGGGCAGCTTGATCATCAGGGGCCTCACTGGTGGTGCTGAACGTAGAGTTGTTGGCGCACTAGCGACCCCTGGCTTAGTGCTTGGTGTTGGACGGGGAGTTATTGGTTCACTAGCAGTCCCCGGCTTAGCGCTCGGCTGTCGACTTGTCCTGGGAAGATGAATCGTCATTAGCTTAACAGAAGGATTGGACTCTTCTGTTTGTTGTTGTCCGGCTCTAGGAAGCCTGATTGTTAGCGGCTCCGTAGTGGTTCTCGGCCCTTGGCCAGACCTTGGCAGTCGGATTGGCATCTGCTCCTTTTGTGCAGTGAGCACCGGGAGACTAGTTGCTTCTCTACGCAGAGTGGTTGTGAGAGGTACAGTCCTGCCTGGTTTGCGGGGTTGGAGATGGATTCACAAGGGTTCCCACAACAAAAATAAGCCAAATTAGCGACGTGCAGATATGTCGCTAATTAAGGCATATACGTCGCTAAAGCTAATTAGCGACGGAAAATGAAGGTCACGAAAAACCTAGTCACAGATGACACATTCGTCGCCCTACGTCGTTGTTTGCAACATCACCACAATGTTGCTGTGTCGTCGCAAAATTAGCGACAGAGGGCGACGAACATTTACGTCGCACAATTAGCGACGTAGTGCGACTACTTAGCGACGTTTACTTTTATTTATGTGATGACATGGCATGCCTGCCACGTCAGCATCTTGGCGACGTACAGCGACGTATTAGCGACGTCATTATTCTACACTGAAGTGACGGATTACGACTGTTAGCGACGCAACGCCGCTAATTAGCGACGTACCCATACGTCGCTATACGTCGCAGAATACTAAAAAAAATATTTTAAAAAATATAATATGTATTTTTGTTATGCTGTGTGTCTGTGTTACAGTGTGTATGAAGTACAGTGTTCGAACCATCGACAGTTTCGCTTACTGTTCTATGTTTTATCTTGGATAAAAAGAGCAACAGTTCAGGGTGCACTTCTCAGAGCTTCCTCTTCACGTCCTTCACCTTCTCAGGATCCTGTACGACGTCCCGAGAGAGTGAAGGATGTGAAAATGAAGCTCTCAGAAGTACACCATGAACAGTTGCTCTTTCTGTCCAAGATAAAACATACAACAGTAATCGAAACTATCGATGGTTCCGAACACTGCATTTCACATACACTGTAAACACAGACACACATCATCACAAAAATACATATTATATTTTTTTAAAATTTGGGCAGCACCTCCTTTGTATATCATATCATCGCTTATAACCCAGCGTAGGTATATTTGTCATCCCCGTCGCAGATATCACAAAGTAAATATCACAAAGTAAATATCACAATGAAAATACCAACAAAGTAAATATCAAAAAGTAAATATCCAATAAACATACATATCCACAATGGAGGGCAAATAAGAATGAAAATCAGTGTACAGAACGGTCAATGGGCCCATAGGGCCAAGACATACAAAGATGATAAAAAAATCTACTGGATCACTGAGGACCCCTGCCGCGCATCTAGGATACCATGTACTCATACTGCTCCTGTGTGAGCTGCACCGTAGGGGCAGTAGGAGGCAGTGCAACGTCTGGATTCGGCGCCGTCAATAGACCGGAAGGACGTCTCTCCTCCAGCTCTCGCAATTGCTCAGCATGCGCAGCAAGGGTACTCACCATCCTCTGAGAACTCTCCTCAATCGAAGTATGTATCTGAGTGAGTGAGGCAGACATGGTCCTCTGAGATACCTCCAGCTCGACCTGTCTACGCTCTGTGCGCTGCGTAGACTCGGTGAGCGTGTACAAGCTGGCAGCTGTAGCCTGCTGTAGACTCATCAGCTCCTGTATACTATGCTCGACCGCATCAAATCGTCCGGTGATCATCGGAGGGTCGGATCGTCGCTCTGCCCCGGCTGCCTCAGAAATCTGCTGCTGCAACTCGCGACGCAACTCGTCGATCTGACGACGAATATCCTGAGATCGTGATGATGCCTGCGAAGCTGGAGACTGCGCACTGACAGAGGGGGCCCGGGATGACTCTGAAGCCAAATAGGCGCCGTAGGATCCCGTACCGTAGTACGTACCCTTCTGAAGACCGCCAACGGCGGTCATCCAGAGCTAGTCCGGCGATGGAGCTGTAGGCGGCTGGGAGGAAGTACCATCCCCTCCCTCTGTTAGCGCACTAGCAGCAGCAGCCGCCTCCTCTTGTAGCCGAACAAACTCGGCCTAGAACAATGTTTGCTAACGTATAAGTGTTTGCTAAAGTCTATATTGATATCTATTTTCCTTTTTTCTAAATTATTGTAAATTAATATAAAGAATAGAACGTACATATGCCTGCGTCGCCCTCTCGTCAATGAACTCTCCAGCCCTCCGATGGGTGACCAGGAAGGCGGTTACCATGTTGGGGTCCTCACCTTTTTTTACCTGTTAAAATATATTATATATTATTAGTATTAAACATTCTATCCAACTATATATAAAATGATCTCCGTCATAGCAAACGTACCAGACGACGAAAATGCTGCGTCATCGGAATGGAGCCACCATACCACTTATTGGAGCTCGACCGCGCCACTTTGGCCTTGTCAGACCGCTCCTGGTACCTGGGCTCGCGGAATCTAGCCTTCATCGCAGTCCACTGCTCTGGCGTGATCAAACCATGGATCGGCTGTCCGGAGCGATCACGAGACTTCTGGTCGTGGATCGCATCACGGATGAGCTTGCCTGCGACGGCAGAAAATTGGCCCTCGATCTTCGTCGCCTAGTGTGGTGGATAGAAATAGGTCCTCTACAAGAAGTAAAATAGAAAAGTTGTATAATACACACAAATGATTATTAAAATTTAAAAATAAACAAATTTTTTACCTTGAAGTGGGCGAACCAAAAGGCCTTCCTATCTGCGGGAGCATCTGAGTAGTTAATCCAAGGCCCACCATAGTTCTGCCTCAGAAATACCCCCAGTTGTCTCTGTACTGCAGGAGGCTGATATCTATACAATAATAATTTTCATGAATATATATGTACATATAATCATTTGAGTATTATATATTAACTAATTAACTTACTTCGTAGGCCCGTCCGTCCAAATTTCCATACGCGTCTCGCTTGGGGGAGCGCATGGAGGGTCGCTCTCACCTCCTTCCTGGGCAGGATCAGTCTGATCGCCGTCCTCCATATGCTCGACGTCGGCTCCCCCCATGGAGCCGTCGACAGGAGGAATGCTGGACACGGGATCAGGAATGCTGGATGCGGGGTCAAGAATGCTGGACGCGGGATCAGGAATACTGGACAACGAAGGAGGAGTCTCCATCCCCAGCCCGAGGCAGACGGGACTGCCTAATATAAAATAGCGTACTCGGAGATGAGGATGAGGGTACGAAATCTCCATCCCCAGCCCGAGGCAGACCGAGAACAGAACGGTACAATGGCGTACTCGGAGATGAGGATGAGGGTACGGAATCTCCATCCCCAGCCCGAGGCAGACGTGACTGCCTAATATAAAATCCTCCGTATTGTCCAGATGGTCTAGTTATACCTGATAATAACATATGACAATAAAACAAAAATATATATTTATATGATAGACATCATAGATTTTTGAAAAATATCATAGTCACAGATAAAAGTGTCACTAAAGTGTCACAGATTTATATGATAAAAGTGTCACTAAAGTGTCAAATATGATGATAAAACAAACGTACAGATTTATTCCTCTTCTGAAAATTTATCTAGTTCGTTTAGCTCATCTTCTTCTTCTTCTTCCTCTACATCTTCACTTTCATTTACATCTTCCTCTTCAGATAATTCTACTTCTTCTACACAATTAGATGTGTAATGAAGAACTTCCGTCGTGTCCACTTCTATAATATTTGTTACAAGAGGTAGTTCATCCTCTTGATAAGCTATATCGTCAACCTCAAAGGTATTTTTAGCTTTGGTCTTGCATACTGCCCACCAGTCCGACCTTGTTGTTCCCCGTTTAGGATAACTTGTGAAGTACACGAGCTGAGCCTGACTTGATAGGACAAATGGTTCATAGGCTTAATATCGATGCCGAAAGTTTATATCCACAAGACCGTGCTTGTCTACTTTCCAACCTTGACCTTCAATCGGATCGAAACAATCACACCTGAATAACACAATCTTAGCAGGCTCTATTCCATAACTATATGTTAGCTCTACGATCTCCCGTAGCACGCCATAGAAATCGTTGCCCGCATCAACATCTTTGTAGTTCGAAGATCTGATACACAAACAGCTGTTTTTGGTGGAGTCGAGATCCATAAAGTTGTCTCTGATCGGGCAAGTTGTTGACTTGAACCTAAACCCATTAACACAGTAGCTTGGCCATATTTTTACAGCATAAATTGGTCCCTTGGCTAGCGTTCTAATAGACTCATTCTCAAGTCTTGCGTATGGACGATCGACCTAAATACCACAAAAAAAGAAATTAAGCTTATTCTCAGTCAAGTGCATATACAGAAAGGTAATTACAGAGTTCTCAAGTCTTACATATGCACTCAACCATGATGGAAAATAACGCCTCATTTCTTGTTCTAGTTCTTATTCTGTTATGTGTGGCCTAGCTGACCTCATATCATCATTAAATATGCTGAAAACAACATTGTTCAATTAATGTAATAGTATAATAATCAACACTATTAAAATAATGTAGACGTATTAATTACTTACCCCTCCAGTTTCTCTACTTTATCCTCGTCGCAGTTGAGTAGTACATACACCTGAGCAGCCCTTAGCTCAACATCGTTCAGATATCTCTTCTTCATTTTACCCGATGGCTTTCCTGGAGCATTGAATACTTTCAGTATTGTATCATTACATTCATGATCTCCGTCGTCGTTTCTGGAAGCTCTCGTTCTATTAGTTGCAACATGAGGCTTGAAATACATCGAACAAAAGTTTGTAATCTTCTCGAGAACATAGGCTTCACAAATAGAACCCTCGACCCGTGCCTTATTTTTCACCTTTCTTTTTAGGTGATTCAAATATTGCTCGAACGGATACATCCATCGATATTCGACGGGTCCACCAACACGTGTCTCATAGGATAGATAAATTGGCAAATGCTCCATAGAGTCGAAGAATCCAGGAGGAAACACCCTCTCTAGCTTGTACATTGTTACCGCAATGTCCTTCTCTTGCTTTTTTAGACGATCAACGAGCAATTTCTTAGAACAAAGATCCCTGAAGAATATGCTAAACTCCGTCAATAGATCCCAAACTGCCTGCGGTAAGAATTCCCGAAATGCAATCGGAATTAACCTCTCCATGAATACGTGACAGTCGTGGCTCTTCATACCCGTCAATTTGTTTCCAATACTGGGATCCCGAAAGACCAAAAGGAGTAAAACCGTCAGAAGATAGCCCCAACCTGACATTACGTGAATCTGAAGCAAAATCAGGATACACTCGATCAAAGTGCTTCCATGCTTCTCCATCGGATGGGTGATCCAACACTCCTTCAATCTGTTCTCGCATGTGCCAACTCATATTTTCTGCCGTCTCTTTCACCATAAATAATCTTTGCAACCGCGGCGTTAAAGGCAAGTAGTGTATTGAATCGGTCGGTCTTCTTACACCGGTAGACCTTCCTGTACTAGTTGTCTTATAGCGATCAGTACCACAAAATCTGCACACATCTGCGTCCTTATCGTCTTTGTAGTACAACATGCACCCATTGCGACAAGAATCGATTTTCTCGTATCCCATCCAGAGCGATCTCACCATCCTCTTAGACCGATAGAAGTCTTTAGGTAACTTAGCACCCGCCGGCAAGATCTCTATAATCAACTCCAACACTCGGTTGTAGCATTCTTGCGACATGTTAAAATCTGACTTAAAGCTCAACAGTCTTGTAACCACCTCCAACGGTGAATGATCCTCACAACCAGGATACAATGGAGTCCTTGCATTCTCCAGCAAGTCCATGAACTTTGCAGCATCGACACTCGGTGCCTCCTCAGCTGCATCATAAATGAAACTAGGCCCCGCGGCATCGAAAACCATGTTCACGCACCCGTCGTCGTATGCATGATTATCTGAAACAAAATTAGGTCCCGCATGCATATACGACTCAACATAAGGCTCCGGCTCTGATGCTAAATACACAAGTTCTCCGTGTGCGGTCCACTGATAGTAATTAGGCGTGAAACCCCTCGAGTACAAATGATATGTCACTTCCACTTTTGGATAATATTTCACGTTATGACATTTCACACACGGATACTTAATTTTGGTGTCGTCCATGTACTGAGGAAACGCCTTAGCAAACTGCAGGAACTGCTTTACTCCCGCTATGTATTCATCCCGCACACCACACATATCATCAGGACGACGATTGTACATCCATGAACGATTCCGCAAGTAGTAATTCATATCCATTTGGAAATAATTCTGCAAAGATGGACACACATATTCAGCACAGTAACTAGTCAAACTGGGTGAAGTTGAGTTGACTAAGTCGAGCTTCGTAGTGTATATTATAGTAGAGAGACATGGTCGTGTGTAGGGGTACAACTCGGGCGGGGCATGGCTCTACCTACCTGAGCTCACTGCCTATAGGGTAGTTCCCCTAGCCTGCCTTACACTTGACCCTTTCCTTCCCTTCATCAGTTACACATCAGTGCATACCAGTGCACATGAGTGTACATGACCTATTAGCCCATGCCCCAAGCCAATTCCTCTACTCGACTTGATATCATATCCTCTTCATATCAGATATTTCATACCAAGATATGAAAGGTTGACTGATACTTGATTCTAAAATTCTCCCCCTTTCCCTATCAACTGATACCAACTGATATCTGTCACGATCTGCTACCCAAATTGTTGGGCTGGGTCGAGTCATGTCCAGCCTACGCTTGAGATAAAGCGTAGTAAGCTGTTCTAAGATAAATAAGATAACCAAAGTGTGCTAACAGTTCTATATGTAATAATGAAGAGTCAGAAATGTTCCAAACACAAAAGTTATCTCATATATATAAGTATGTCCAAGTACAAGTCCAAACTGTAAAACTGGATACAGGTCCAGTTACAAAATACGTAGTCTAATACATGACTACTCTCAATATCCCGAGCAACTACACAGACTAGATGAGTTTCCCCACAGGTACATCCTCGTAAGATAAAGCCTGGTCCTCGGCAGTAACTCCATAATAGGAATCACAAAGCAACTCCTCCTCAGAAAGTACACCTACAATATTATCCTGTCAGGACGGGAGCAAGTACTGATTCTAGCAAACTGAATATACGAAACATGAAATGAACAGGAATCATGTTTTAACATAATCTATCATGGCAATGATACATATGTCATGAAGACAAATGTATATGTAATGTTTAAAACTGTAGCAGGTACGTAATCGTCAATAGGTGTACAATGTACAGGGGCACATAATAAAATGTACTTTCGTACAAGTGTAAAGGCGATAGATGTACATACGCACAAATACAGCTTTGAGATAAAGGCCTACAGTGCAGTAACATGTAGAATGAAACTTTGCTTGGTACGATAAGGGGGCATGATCACGTACTCAACTATCAGTTTTCCTATAACCCAGATTCTAATCATGTGAGAGATATAAAACAGTTCTAAACATGGTAGGGACTGAAAATAATACAATATGTGAAGATTTGACTTGCTACCCGAAGGATCAGCATTTAACATGGTTGGATCACAGTTCATTGTTGTAACAATATGTAAAGTTTGTAGAAGTACTTGCCTTTCTCAAAGCAAAGCAGTGATAGAAATGCTATAGATGCCTGGTGACTCGTCACTGTAGAAATAACACATAAACTTAGTTTTTATACTAAGTTAAACACTAAGACACTTGTTGTGCAACACAACTTTCTGACTGGACAAGACAAGCAAGATTGTGCACTACAACAAGCCACAACAAGACATGACAATATCAAGACAAGAGTGCGCTACGACGAGCCAATATCAAGGAGCTAGACATGTACTAGAATCCAGAGTGCGCCGTGACAGGCCACTATCATGTAAGCAAGAAAAAGATATGTTCAAGAGTGCACCACGACGGGTCACTATCAAGTAGGCAAAGAGGGCATGGCAACAATTTTCATAGCTTGTAAGAAAGAATCTATCAAAAGACATAACATGGCATGTGGAGAAGAATAATTAAAGCTAAGTACATTTCATAAAATGATTGAACATGTGCTAGTATCAAGTCTATATAGGGTGTACAATTATTCCCTAACTAAGCAAGATCATCTTATCATGTTAAGAAATCATTACAGTCAAAGAAAATATCAAAAGCGGACAAAAACGGACAGAAACGGGCAAAAACAGACAAAAACAGCTTAACCGGATCATCCGACGGATTACTGCGGATTTTCGACGGATTTTTCGAAGTGTCACAGCAAGTTTAGTGGTGCAAGTTTAGATTTTCCGACGGATTTCTGCGAATTTCCGACGGATTTTCCGAACCATCACAGAAAGTTGAATCTTGAAAACTCAAAACTTGTTTCGACCATAAAAACTTCGTTTTAAATCGAAATTCGGATTTTCAAAAGTCACAATCGCATGAAATTTAATTTCCTACAACATTAAACTATTAGATTTCAAAAATTCAAAGATTTGATAGATCAATATCTCAAAATACTCCAAAAGAGAGGTTCTCGGAACACCGAAACGAGTCCCGATTGCCACCAAACTCAAATCCATGTATACTAGCTAGGTAAGGACCCCATATGTGTATATGTGACCAAGATCCATGATGATAACTCTAGTATCATTCTTGATACCAAGTTTTCTACTAAGTCACTATTGGGTTTTAACAGAAAATCAAATCTTGCTTAAACGAATTTTTGGAAACATGCACATATACGAGAATCATCAGGAAAACATATTTCACAAAATGAGTTTAGGAAAATTCTAAGCATTTAATACCAAGGAAAACAAAAATGATAATAGATTACTATTGTTTAAGAATTTGGCAAGATGTACTTGCCTAGGTTAAGCTCCAAGCCTAATCTTCTACTCCACCACCAAGAGGGGTACGAAACCATACTCTAGACCTCAAGGCCAAGCTCTTGGAAAGCTCCAAGGGAAGAGAAAGGAAGAAGAAATGAAGAGAGAGTGAAGAGAATGAAAAGAGAGAGAAGAGAGAAAGTGAAATGGTATATATATATTAGGGGGAATTAATCTTAGCCGTTGGATCATGATCCATGTGAAAGTCTAGGTCAATCATGGCCATTCAAACAAAACTAATTATCCATTGGATAATAGAGTGCATCTACACTATTCACGTAAATATCTTAAACATTATTCACGAAAATATCTAAACACTATTCACAAAAATATCCGAAACACTATTCATGAAAATATCATAAACCGAAAATATCTAAAGTGTCGAAAACATGTCCGAGCGGTATACCGTCGGTATACACCGGTATACTGGCGGTATGCCGATCAAGGAGAAAATCTATAGTTTTGGAAAAATTTAAAGTATTCCGAAAACCAAGAAAATACGAAATACGCTGCAAAATACGTATTTAAATTAATATAAATGCTATTGAAAATTATAAAAAACTATTTTTTTTGAAATCTAGGGGCTTACAAATCTTCCCTCCTTGAAAAATTTTGTCCTCAAAATTTACAAGGATAGAAGACTCTACAAACATTCTAACATAGCAAGCAATGCAAACAAATGACTAAGGCTACTATTAAGACTAACCTCTAGGGTATCAAGCGGGAACGGGTGGTTCCCTCGCAGCTGTTGGGTCGAACAAGTAAGGATACCTTTCCCTCATGTCCGACTCCCTCTCCCAAGTAGATTCACCCGGAGAGTGACGGCTCCAAGCTACTCGTATTAAGGGTATAACTCTGTTCCTCAGCGTCTTCTCCCTCATGTCCAATATCTCCACTGGCTGCTCAGTGACTGCAAGATTCGGTCCGATCTCCAACTCTGAATGGTCTAGCACATGGCTGGGGTCCGGAACATATCTCCTCAGCTGAGACACATGAAAGACATCGTGAACTCCTACTAGATTGGGTGGAAGTGCAACCCTATAAGCTCCCTCTCCGATCCTGCCAAGTATCTCGAACGGCCCGATGTATCTGGGGCTCAACTTGCCTTCTCGTCCAAACCGGATCGTCCCTCTAGTAGGTCATATCTTCACTAGCACCATATCTCCGACAGCGAACTCCATCGGTCTGCGACTAGCATCGGCCCAGTGTTTCTGTCTATCCTGAGTGACTCTGAGCCTGTCTCTGATCAACCCGACCTTTTCTGCTGCATCCGTGATCATCTCTGGCCCAAGCATAACTTCGTCTCCAATATCATCCCAAAAGAGCGGTGTACGGCATCGTCGTCCCTATAGTGCCTCGAAAGGAGACATACCGATGGTGGCTTGGTAGCTGTTGTTGTATGAAAACTCTATCAAGTGCAGATGGCTCTTCCATGACCCGCCAAAGTCTAGCACACAAGTTCTCTGCATGTCCTCTAGCATCTGTATCGTCCTCTCGGACTGCCCATCTGTCTGCGGGTGGTACGTTGTACTGAACTTGAGCCGACTGCCCAACTCTTCCTGCAAGCTCCTCCAGTAGTGGGACGTGAATCTGCTATCCCGGTCCGATACGATGCTCACTGGTACTCCGTACAAGCGAACTATCTGCTGTATGTATAGCTCTGCCAACTTCTCGATGGAAAGCCCCACCTTGAAGGGCATGAAGTGCGCACACTTCGTCAGTCTGTCCACGATGACCCAAATGGCATCCTTCCCTCCTTGGGAACGAGGAAGCCCTGAGACGAAGTCTATCGTAATGTGTTCCCACTTCCACTCGGGAATGGGTAACGGTTGCAATAGACCAGCTGGCCTCTGGCGCTCCGCCTTGACTTGCTGGCAAACTAGGCATCTCGAAATAAAACGTGATACATCTCTCTTCAACCCATGCCACCAAAGATGTTCCCGCAAGTCACGGTACATCTTGTTGGCACCAGGGTGAATAGAATACCGCGATCTATGCGCCTCCTACAAGACTGCCTCTATCAGCTCTCCCTTCGGCACGCATAACCGGCTGCCATACCTCAAAGATCCATCCTCTACTTTGGTGAAGTCATCCAGCAATCCAGCTAAAGCCTGGGCTCGAAGTCTGCGAAAGCTCTCATATGTAGACTGTGCCTCCTTGATCTGCTCCATCAAACCTGACTGAATGTCAAGCGCCATCATCTGTATCACTGATCCTGGCCGAACTATCTCGATACCGAGCTTCTCCAGATCTTCTCGCAAATGCCGATCAATCGTCAGATACCATGCCATCGGATGCCTGCTCAGCGCATCCGCCACCATATTTGCCTTCCCGGGGTGATACTGTAAATCGATGTCGAAGTCCTTCATCAACTCCAACCATCGTCTTTGCCTCATGTTCAGCTCTTTCTGCGTAAACACATACTTCAAGCTCTTGTGGTCAGTAAAGATTTCCATACGCTCTCCCTATAAGTAATGTTTCCATAACTTGAGTGCAAAGATCACCGCAGCTAACTCAAGGTCGGAGGGAGGATAGTTCCGCTCATGAGTCCGTAATTGCCTAGATGCATAAGCAATCACTTTCCCATGCTGCTGTAGGACACATACTAGCCCCTTTCCCGAAGCATCGCTGTATATGGTGAAGCCTCCAGACCCTGAAGGTAATGTCAGAACTGGAGCGGTCGATAGCCTCCTCTTCAGCTCCTCAAATGCTATCTGGCAGTCCTCTGACCAGATGTACTATGCGTCCTTCCGTGTCAGTTTCGTCATGGGTTCAGCTATCCTAGCAAAGTCCTGGACAAACTTCCTATAATAGCCGGCTAAACCCAGAAAGCTCCTGATCTCTGAAACTGACGTCGGAGCCTTCCATATCTCAACGGCAGCAATCTTCCTAGGATCCACCGAGATCCCCTCTCCAGTAACTATATGACCGAGAAACTCCACTCGATCCAAAAAGAACTCGCACTTCGACAATTTGGCATACAACCTCTCCTGCTTCAGAATCCCTAAAACTGTCCGCAAGTGCTCTGCGTGCTCCTCCGACGTCTTCGAGTATATCAGGATGTTGTCTATAAATACTACTACGAACTTATCCAGATACTGGTGAAATGTCTTATTCATCAAATTCATAAAGACAGCTGGCGCATTTGTGAGACCAAATAGCATCACGAGAAACTCGTACTGCCCGTACTTCGTGTTGAACGCCGTCTTCTGGATGTCTACAGCCCTGACTTTCACCTGGTGGTAACCGGATCTCAAATCTATCCTGGAAAACACCTTCGCCCCACTCAACTGGTCGAACAAATCATCTATCCTGGGTAGAGGATATTTGTTCTTAATGGTGATGGTATTGAACGCCCGGTAGTCAATACACAACCGAACTGTACCATCCTTCTTAGGCACAAAGAGCACTGGCGCTCCCCATGGAGAAGCACTAGATCGAATGAAACCCTTTTTCAACAGGTCATCAATCTGCTTCTTCATCTCCACGGCCTCCTTGGGGTTCACTCTATAGCAAGCCCGGGATACTGATGATGAACCCGGTACTAAATCTATAGTGAACTCCACATCTCTGTCAGGCGGAAGTCCTGGAAGATCCTCTGGGAATACATCCATAAACTCCCTAATGATAGGGTGTGGCGGTGCTAACTCCCCAACTGTCGCACAATAGTTCGGCTCTAGGCTGATCTCCGGCCCTGTCCTCCTGACACTGAATGGTGTCGTGCCTGGGGGACTGAACAGAATACTACCCTCATGACAGTCTATAGCTGCATTGACATAGCTAAGCCAGTCCATCCCCAATATGATATCATACCCGGGGAGTGGCATCACAATGAAACGTCCCCTAAACTCTCTCCCAGCTATAGTAATAGAGCATTGATAGATAGCTCTAATGGGCACTGGTCCGCCTCCTGTCATTGCTGTACTCATCTCCTCGGTAGGTGTAGCTACTAAGTGGTGTTTATGCATAAACTCTAATGACAGGAAGCTATGCGATGCACCAGAATCAAACAAGCATAGAGCTAGAAAAGTATGTAAATAAATATGACCTGTGATGACGTCAGCCAAATAATCGGGCTCCGAAACCTGCTCCGGCTCCGGCTCAAGAGCCAGACTATAAGCCTTCCCCTGGGGTCCCTTCTGTTGCTGCAGATGTTGCCCAAACCTCTGCTGCTGAGTCGGAAGCGACAGTCCTCTAGTCGATGGTCCGGCACCTGGTACTCTTTCTACTGGGTAGTCCCGAAGCTGATGGGTGGTAGACCCACAAACTAAACACTGCCCCCAACCTCTTCCTGCAGATAGCGAAGTCATGACCTGGCCTTCTACATAATGAACACACATCTCCCTTCTGCTGCCGGGGTCCCGGGGCTCTAACTGGCGGGGTTGGGTGATGTGGTGTGGGAGGACGGTATGTCTGCTGGTGCGGCGTCGGTGCTCTCTGCTTGAAAGCCTGACGCTTGGAGGGTCCCTCAAGGTGTACAGGAGCCGGCCTCTTGCAAGACTGAAGACGCTCCTCTATGCTCCGGGCCAACTCTAGGCTCTGGTAGTAGTCAGTCGTACCGTTCGCCACAATAAGAATGCCAATGTCTGGAACTAGACCATGGCAAAACCTACGCGTCATCTCCTCAGGGTCTGCAACTAGACTAGGAGCGAAACGGCTCAAACGACTAAATTTTGCTGTATACTCGTCAACAGAACGGTTCCCCTGCTGGATGTTCTGGAATCGTAGCCCCATGGCTACCCTAGTGGTGGTCGAGAAGAATTTCTTCTTGAATTGGGTCTTGAACTGATCCCAAGTGGCCTTCCCTCCCACGAATAGCGGCTCATTCCAGAACCAAACTCCTGCCAAGTTTGTCAGCAAAAATCATGCTGCCTCGACCTGGAGGTCATTTGGCAACCTAGCTCCAAGGAGCTTCCTCTCTACCGAGTCTAGCCAGTCATCTGCTACTACGATGCCCTCGGTCCCTAAGAACTCCTAGGGGTTCAGACCCATGAAGTCCTTGATTGTCCCTGCTCTCTGCCGTGGCTCTACAAGTGGTGGGACCACGGTACGCTCCTCAGAACGCTCCATGCTCTGACGGAGTAGGGTGGTCTGCTCCTGATGGGTCGTTAGGAACCCCTGGATCAGAGTGAGCAGTTGGTTCCCGTCGAGTGTGACGGAAGCCTGGGCAGGTATAGTAATAGGTCGTGGTGGAAGTATCGGGTCCTGCTGGGACTGTGATGTGGAAGGTGGTAGAGGCATTTGGGTTGGTGGATTTGTGGAGTGGGGAAGTATAGTAGGTGGAGGTGTATCGGTCAACTGGTCAACCGACTGGGTAGGAAGTGTGCCATTCTCAGGTGTGGTATACTGGGATGAGCGGGTGAGCACCATCTAAATAAATAAAAAGGACTTATAAGGACTCTTTTAAGTAAACAGTCATAAACAACAAGAAAATCCAATTTGTAATAACGAGCATGTGATGCGTTTCCTATGTTGCAATCCTAGTAATCCTCTAGATGTTCTAAGCGTCATTCCTAGTGTTGTCTAATTACCTTAAGTTCCTATTTGCAGGCATGCTTGGTACAATAACGTAGCCAAACAATTTAGTCATGACCTGCATGGACCATCACTAAAAACAAGTCACGATCGCTACCCAAATTGTTGGGCCGGGCCGAGTCATGTCCAGCCTACGCTTGAGATAAAGCGTAGTAAGTTGTTCTAAGATAAATAAGATAACCAAAGTGTGCTGACAGTTCTATATGTAATAATGAAGAGTCAGAAATGTTCTAAACACAAAAGTTATCTCATATATATAAGTATGTCCAAGTACAAGTCCAAAATGTAAAACTGGATACAGGTCCAGTTACAAAATACGTAGTCTAATACATGACTACTCTCAATATCCCGAGCAACTACACAGACTAGACGAGTTTCCCCGCATGTACATCTTCGTAAGATAAAGCCTGGTCCTCGGCAGTAACTCCATAATAGGAATCACAAAGCAACTCCTCCTCAGAAAGTAAACCTACAACATTATCCTGTCAGGACGGGAGCAAGTACTAATTCTAGTAAACTGAATATACGAAACATGAAATGAACAGGAATCATGTTTTAACATAATCTATCATGGCAAGGATACATATGTCATGAAGACAGATGTATATGTAATGTTTAAAACTGTAGCAGGTACGTGATCGTCAATAGGTGTACAATGTGCAGGGACACATAATAAAATGTACTTCCATACAAGTGTAAAGGTGATAGATGTACATACGCACAAATACAGCTTTGAGATAAAGGCCTACGGCACAGTAACATGTAGAATAAAACTTTGCTCGGTACGATAAAGGGGGCATGATCACGTACTCAACTATCAATTTTCCCATAACCCAGATTCTAATCATGTGAGAGATATAAAACTGTTCTAAACATGGTAGGGACTGAAAATAATACAATATGTGAAGATTTGACTTGCTATCCCAAGGATCAGCATTTAACATGGTTGGATCACAGTTCATTGTTGTAACAATATGTAAAGTTTGTAAAAGTACTTGCCTTTAGCAAAGCAAAGCAGTGATAGAAATGCTAGAGATGCCTGGTGACTCGTCACTGTAGAAATAACACATTAACTTAGTTTTTATACTAAGTTAAACACTAAGACACTAGTTGTGCAACACGACTTTCTGACTGGACAAGACAAGCAAGATTGTGCACTACAACAAGCCAGAACAAGACATGACAATATCAAGACAAGAGTGCGCTACGACGAGCTACTATCAAGGAGCTAGACATGTACTAGAATCAAGAGTGTGCCATGACAGGCCACTATCATGTAAGCAAAAAAAAGACATGTTCAAGAGTGCACCACGACGGGTCACTATCAAGTAGGCAAAGAGGGCATGGCAACAATTTTCATAGCTTGTAAGAAGGAATCTATCAAAAGACATAACATGGCATGTGAAGAAGAATAATTAAAGCTAAGTACATTTTATAAAATGATTGAACATGTGCTAGTATCAAGTCTATATAGGGTGTACAATCATTCCCTAACTAAGCAGGATCATCTTATCATGTTAAGAAATCAATACAGTCGAAGAAAATATTAAAAGCGGACAAAAACGGACAGAAACGGGCAAAAATAGACAAAAATAGCCTAACCGGATCATCCGACGGATTTTCGACGGATTTTCCGAAGTGTCACAGCAAGTTTAGTGGTGCAATTTCGGATTTTCTGACGGATTTTTGCGGATTTCCGACGGATTTTCCGAACCATCACAAAAAGTTGATTCTTGAAAACTCAAAACTTGTTTTGGCCATAAAAACTTCGTTTTAAATCGAAATTCGGATTTTCAAAAGTCAAAATCACATGAAATTTAATTTCCTACAACATGGAACTGTTAGATTTCAAAAATTCAAAGATTTGATAGATCAATATCTCAAAATACTCCAAAATAGAGGTTCTCGAAACACCGAAACGAGTCCCGATTGCCACCAAACTCAAATCCACGTATACTAGCTAGGTAAGGACCCCATATGTGTATATGTGACCAAGATCCATGATGATAATTCTAGTATCATTCTTGATACCAAGTTTTCTACTAAGTCACTATTGGGTTTTAACAGAAAATCAAATCTTGCTTAAACGATTTTTTTAAAACATGCACATATACGAGAATCATCAGAAAAACATATTTCATAAAATGAGTTTAGGAAAATTCTAAGCATTTAATACCAAGGAAAACAAAAATGATAATAGATTACTATTGTTCAAGAATTTGGCAAGATGTACTTGACTAGGTTAAGCTCCAAGCCTAATCTTCCACTCCACCACCAAGAGGGGTACGAAACCACACTCTAGACCTCAAGGCCAAGCTCTTGGCAAGCTCTAAGGGAAGAGAAGGGAAGAAGAAATGAAGAGAGAGTGAAGAGAATGAAAAGAGAGAGAAGAGAGAAAGTGAAATGGTATATATATTCGGGGAGAATTAATCTTAGCCGTTGGATCATGATCCATGTGAAAGTCTAGGTCAATCATGGCCATTCAAACAAAACCAATTACCCATTGGATAATAGAGTGCATCTACACTATTCACGAAAATATCTTAAACACTATTCA
Source organism: Iris pallida (assembly GCA_029216955.1). Lineage (NCBI taxonomy): Eukaryota > Viridiplantae > Streptophyta > Magnoliopsida > Asparagales > Iridaceae > Iris > Iris pallida. The sequence goes on from JANAVB010024481.1 coordinate 85,503, forward strand.
TAAAAATATCTAAATACTATTCACGAAAATATCCGAAACACTATTCATGAAAATATCAGAAACCAAAAATATCTAAAGTGTAGAGAACATGTCCGGGCAGTATGCCGTCGGTATACACTGGTATACCGGCGGTATGCCGATCAAGGAGAAAATCTATAGTTTTGGGAAATTTTAAAGCATTCCGGAAACCAAGAAAATACGAAATACGCTGCAAAATACGTATTTAAATTAATATAAATGCTATTGAAAATTATAAAAAACTATTTTTTTGAAATCTAGGGGCTTACAATATCAGTTCTTCCTAACACTCACATAGCGGCGTATGCTGGGCGTGGCCCACGTATCCGTACCCGTATATCCGGGTGCGGGTCGTGACATTTTCCCCACAAGAAAATTAAAGCACTTTTCCATTTCTCCAACTAGCAATCTCCCGAAGGATATCTCTCACTATATATATATATATATATATATATATATATATATATAAAAGATTCGAATAAAAAAAATATATAAAAGATTCGAATAAACGGTGTGGGAATTTATTAATTTTCCTAAATATCAGGCATACATACATATTACTAGGCATGAGCATTATTCGGTTTTGGACCGAAAAGCGAACTGAACCGAATCATTAAAAAAAATTGGTTCGGTTTTAGTTTTTAAAATACTAAAATTTCTAATTCGGTTTCACTTTTGGGTTTCGACTTCGGTCCAAATCCGAAAACCGAATAAGACTTGTGCAATTATGTAATACCCGACACACTAGAACTCACTCTCAAACTCTCCAATTTGACCCAAACACACATTGAATCTAAACAAAACCCAAGGGGCTAAACCCTTGGCCTCTAAGAGAATAGACAAAGGGAGGAGGAAAGGGTGTGTTGCTTGCTGAGTATATATACATCATCTCAAATCCACACACACATTGAATCTAAACAAAACCCAAGGGGCTAAACCCTTGGCCTCTAAGAGAACAAACAAACTCCAAACAACCCAAAGTCATCTATATGTATCAAAGTATATATATACATATCTACTCAGAAACTGAGATTGCAACTTAGAGATATATACATCATCTCAAATCCAAATATAACAAGCCCCTATATATCATAACCTTACCCCACATGAATCTCATGCATATATAATCTCAGCTATATATCACTACTCTATATATATGAACTAAACATACCAAGCCAACACATTTCTATTCCACATACATATATCTCAGGAAACTGAGTATACAACCAACAACTTCTAAACATTCAATTTAACTCAAACCCCCAACTCAACTCACAGTCAACAAACTAAACCCAACCTTGTATCTCAGAAATTCCAAACTCAATCTCAGGAAAACCTGAGATTGCATTTCAACTGCCAAACCCCACAACCTAAATAAAACCCAAAACATGTCAAGAGGGGTCGTATGTGTTTGTGTGCATACAAATATGTCCAAGGGTCGTGTCAGTGTCCAAACAACTGTCCCGGGTCGAAGTATCAGAACTGCACATACAGTGGGTGTGTGCGGGGTGGTGGAGGAGGAGGAGGAGGGAGAGGAGTTAGGTTAGGGTTTACCTGAGGAAGAGGAGGATGAGCTCGGATTGGGGGAGGAGGAGCTCGAGGAGGAGGATCTCGAGGAGGAGGAGCTCGACAGGGGGGTAGGGGTCGTCGGGGGGGGAGGGAGTCGCCGGGGGCGGAGGGAGTCGCCGGGGGGGGGGGGGGGGGGGAGAAGGGGTCACCGAGGGAGCTCGAGGGAAAATTAGAATTTTCGAGTGAGGGGGAAAAAAGGAAACGGTGTGCCCTAAGTAAAAATGTTAGCGACGTCAAGAGAGGCCGTCGCTAAACGTCACAAAATTTTAATATATGCGACATATTTTAATAATATGTCGCTGAAAGTCGCTATTCAGCGATGTAATTTAACTCCTGTCGTTGAACGTCACAATTCAGCGACGTTTTGCGATGTTTATATAAAGGAGTCGCTATATTTCATATCTAGTGACGTAATTTTACGCCATCGCTAAATTACGTCGCTAATAGATTATATTTTAGTATTGTCCTCAGGCCCCGCAATGGCCTCCGTCTGCTCTTGAACATCCTCCTTGATCAGGTGCCTCTTTGATTTCTCGTACAAACAGGACTGCGAATAGTAGGATTCGACCCCTTTAAAGGGATCGATGTCAGCAAATTCCGTCTTTACGAAGCCGTACTTGTCAACATACTTGAAGCACTGGTACAATGTGGAGGGCACGATCATATAATCATTTATCCACGGACGCCCCAGGAGAATGTTGTAGGAGGTGTCTACATCGATGACATAGCAGGTTACTTCCGACTGAAGGTCGCCAATTTGGTACTTCAAGCGAATCTTCCCGATGGGATAGCTTCTCTCTGAATTGAACCCGCTAATTGCGGTGCTGGTAGGAGTCAGCCGATGCATAGGGATGCGCAGATGGTGAAGCAAGCTCTTCGGAATAATGCTTATCGAAGAACCGGGATCAATATGCATTCGATCCACCTTGATGTCGCCGACATATCCAGTATAATACAGAGGGCGATCGTGCAGGTTGGTCTTGATAAGCATATCCTGCAAAGTGAAGACAATATTGGGCATTGCACCTGTACAAGCGCTGTCCTGGAGATCCTCCGGCGAGCTCTCCCCTGTGAGATTGACCTGAGCCAGATATGCGTCGGCATTCTGGAGTGCTTCGCTCAGTACGACGCGAACATCTTTGGAGAGTCTCAGGAGCTCATATAATGACAATTTGGCTAGTATGTTGGCCAATTGTGTCAAAATGTTAAAATTGTAGGGCTTCTCCAGCCCTTGAGGCGTGTCTTTCCGAAGCGGCTTATCAAAGCGGGTCTCCTTTGGCTTAGGCTTATCGGCCGGCAGAGGCTGAGAAGGTCCTGGGGTATCAGCAGTGGTCGGCTGACTTTCTTCAGCCGAGTTACCCGGCATGGGTTGAGATTGTGCACCCGACCGAGTAACGACAACTGTCGCTTCTTCGACGTCGGCTGAGATTGTGCGGCAGGACTTGACTTTCCCACCCTTCTTCTTGCCAGTAGAGGGTGATGCTGGCTGGGTTACTTCAGATACTAAGTCCGGGTGGACCCACATGACCTCCCCTCGTGATGTGGTGAGGGGTACCAGCCCAGCAGCCTGGTCTCGGAGAGGTGGAAGATTAGCGACCTCCATTTTTTTCTCAGGGGACGGGTACTACGCCGTCTTGGGTCTTCATCGGCGGGAAGTTATCGAATTAGACCGACACCATGTTGGCAGTGACTGTCACCTCCTCGAAATCAATGACCAGGGCCTTGGAGTCGATGAGGTTTTGGATGTACCACTTCAATTGGAAGCAGTCTTGTATGGCATGGTGGACGTAGCGATGGTAATGACAGTACTTGGGGCTCTCCATCTCTGCAGGTCGAGGTTCACGCCTTGGCGGAGGGAGCTGAATTCTGTCTCCTTGTAAGGGCATGTCAAAGATGGGCTTGACATGACTATCCTCGAAGGAGTAAGTCATCTGCGGCCACTGCTTTTCTGTCTGCTTCGATTCGGGCTTCGGGGCTGTGTTGGCCACCATAGCCTGTTTGCCCTTGTTGTCTCTGTTGTTGGAGGAATTATCGTCGTTGTTGTTGTTGGCATTAGGGCGCTTGCCCTTGTCCTCTCCATCCGAGATGTGCAATCCTAGTTGGCGAGCTTTCTTCAACTTGGCTTCTGCGCTAGTGGCGCAAATGATGAAAGTCTTCCAGTCCTTAAATTGACTTTCGCCCATCCAGAGGCTGATTATGGGGAGCAGCCTCTTTTGGCAAATTTTAATTAAGGAAGAGTCCGGGTTATCGAAGGGCAACTTCATCGCGGTTTGGCAAAACCGCTTAATGTAGTTTCTTGTCAGCTCCTTCTCTCCTTGGACAACGTCCATGAGGGTTGACATGGTCACATCTTGTCCCACCTCATAGAACCTCTCCAAGAACATATGTTTGAAGCCGACGAAGGAATGGATGCAGTTGTCGTCAAATGCGACTCCCTCCAATGCCCCGACGAACAATCATGTAAGGATGGTGTCGCCATGCGGCAGGTGATCTATTATGACCTCAAAGTAGGTCACGTATTGGCTTGCAAATGTCTTCCCGTCATAAGGGTTGATGTTGAATGATTTGTATCGAGGAGGAAAGGGGACATCTCTCCATGCAGCGGGATACGGCTGTCGTATCTTGAGGTTTGAGAATTTTCTCGGGCGTGAAACATTGCCCGAAGCTCCTGGACTTTTTTTTTCGCCTCCCTGACCTCTTCTGCAGCAGTGGGAGCCGACATTCCGGGTGGATTGTCACCTGGGGTTGGTACGGTTGTGTTTGAGTCCGCATTGACGGCGGGACCCAAGCTGGTTTGGCCAGGTGTTCTTCCTTGGAGAGTCGGCAGGGCTGCCTTGATCTCGTCTACTGAGGGTATGAAGTATGGCCTCAAGAGTGTCGAGGTGCTGTCGATCGCTGGGACCGTCCTGGTCATTCTCAGTCATAAATACTGTTCTCACACGAGGAACAGTGGAAGAAACTGTGGAGGATGTGCTCTCCAAATTATACCCCCGAATGGAGAAGTCGTCGGGATATGTAGGAATGTTCTCCTCCGGTTTGGACTCGGAGGAAGTGCTACCCCCTGTATAGGAGGTTGCTTCATCTTGGCACCCATGGACGTTTCCAGGGGTGTATGGTTCTGTTGCATCTGTTGGGGGAACTGTCTCCCTTGGTTCATCTTCTTGGAACAACGGATTGTCGTGGATGTTCCGGGGAGTGCTACCCCCAGCTTTGGCTACCCCCAGGGATGTAGATGACGAATATCCAAGTGTTAAAGATTTCGTCTTTGAGCGGGTGCCTTGATAAACTCCTCCTGTGGTGGTTGTGGACAACCGCTTGGATGAGAGTTTTCTAGCCGCTCTAGTTGAGATCATCGGGCTGGAGACATCTACTTTCTTCCCTCCCTTGCTGGTAGGGACCTTCCGGATAGAATTGTAGGAGGCGAAAGGAAGCGCCTCATCTCCCGAGCTTTGTTCTAGGACCGGTCCTGGCCGCTGCAGTCGTTGGAAGACGGACTGCCGGCCCTCTTGTACTGCTGTCTTGTTGCTGCAGCAGTTGACAATGACTTGAGTACAGTAATGTCTATGGAAGGACTCTCTGCACACCAAGCTTTCTTCTCTTTCCTTGCGCTTGTGAAGGATTACATCACGCATGTCAAGTACTTCCCGAGCAACCTTTATACTCATTTTATGGGCCCGAGAATCCCGAGTACACGAGTGTGTTAGCATCATATTTGCTCCCTGATGTGGGGCTAGTAAAAGTACTTGCCCCTGATCATTGTTGGGAGACTCTTGAGAACTACCCTGTCGTTGGCCGCTGGGGCTGGACACGGGTAGTTTTGTACAACTTTCTATCAGAGGCCCGTATAACAGTTAGCGGGACTCCCTGATGGTCAGAAGTTGGGACAGCTGACTGAGCTCGACAAGCCCGTGCTGTCCTAAGCTTCTTCCCTCTAGCACCCAAGAGCGCGTAGTAGGAAGAGTCCAAGTTATGCCGCACAGAGTATGGCACATCTTCCTGGGAGCATCTGAGGTCAGGACCGCATGAGAGGCGGTCGAAAACTGAACCCGAGCCACATAGGGTGGATGGCCGGCGGCTGGGATTGGATGCCGCATAAGCCATCTCCCTGCGGCTGGGCTTGGCGGCCGCATAAGCATCCTGCATGCGGTTGGAAGTTGTGGGGGCCGCATGAGCCTTCGGTATGCGGCCGGCATTTGTGGCCGCATGAGGCTTCTGCATGCGTCTGGAATTTGCGGCCGCATGAGCCTTCTCCATGCGGCTGGGATTGGTAGCCGCATGAGCCTTTTCCATGCGGCTGAGATTGGTGGTCGCAAGAGCCTTCATGCGGCTGGAGCCCTTATACAGCTTCTTCTTGGACCGCATAGAGTTCCCATTTGCTCCCGCAAGTCCAGCATCGTAGTGCTTTCCTTTGCCAGACTTGGGGATAGCAGGGTCCTCTGCGGCCTGAAGTGGGGCTGCATGTGAGTCTTCTCCGCCGTCTTGGGCAGCAGAGAACACTTCTTCTAGAGCTTAGGGAGGAGCAGCAGCTTTGGACCTCCACTCCCTGCGGGCATTCTTCGTGCTGGCTCGCTTCTGGACCGGGCTAGCACTCCCGTCAGAGAGCATCTCTTCAAACGCTTGCTGGTCGAAGCGAACAACCAGCATTTGTTGTGTGGAGCCGAGCTTGGCTGCATCCGATTGTGTCACCAACTTCTCAGCAGTGGAGAAGTTAGCCCCCAGCAGAGTCGCCATCGTGTTTGCCATTGATTATCAAAGAACGGAACAGTTTTATGGGAGGACTGAACTTTAATTCACAATTACAAACTCGCTCGTACAAAGAGAGCCTAGGAACAAAACCTAGGAAAAGCAATCTAAGTATAATTGTTTAATTTAGATTTTGGGGGATGACGGTAGAGGCTCGGGAAAGTGCTATCAACTCTGCCTTACTCCTTGGACGATCGAACGCAACCTCGGCTCCGGCGAAGAAATGCTCTGTGTGTATCTCTCTGCCTTTCTGTGTGTGTGTGCAATGGAATAATCCTACGCTATTTATAGGAGTTTGTGATGAGTGGGGTGTACAGCCACGTGGCCACATCCTTGTAACTGTGCCTTGAGAAGTGGGCGATTGGGGATTGGTTAAGATTAATCTTTATCTGTTTATTGCAATAAATCTGGACTGTTATGTTGGTTGAAATAAATCTGAACTGCTATGATCTGTTGGTTGCAATAAATCTGAGTTGTTAAGACTTAGTCAACTTCTGCCACGTGTCCCAACTGCCACTAGGTTACGAGCCACATGAAGGACTGTTCCCCTGTCTGAGCCGCATGAGGGTGGCCTCATAACCGAGCCGCATGAGGGTGGCCTCATAACCGAGCCGCATGAGGGTGGCCTCACAACCGAGCCACATGAGGATGGCCTCACAACCGAGCCGCATGAGGGTAGCCTCATAATCGAGCCGCATGAGGGTGGCCTCACAACTGAGCCGCATGAGGGTGGCCTCACAACCGAGCCGCATGAGGGTCACACCGGCGATCCGCATAAAGAGCTTTCTTGGAATTTGTGAACTGTGTCAGATATTATGAAGATTTTCTCATCTTTTTATAAGCATGTCCTGTCTCTTCTTTATGTCAGAGCTGTTATCTTTGTCAGAGCTGTCACTTTGTGTCAGAGCATTAATGGCCAGCTGTACGGAGTAATTATGGCTAGCTGTATAGGCCTATTTTGAACCGCATAAGGCCACGTGGCTCCAACTGAGCCGCATAAAACTTTCTGAGTCGCATGAAGCTCTGAAGGATTTTTGAGCCGCATGAGACCCCTCCAGTTCTGAGCCGCATGGAGTTTCTGGGCCGCATAAGAATTTATTATTCTTTTCCATGCTTCTACAGTAGCATCATCATTAGACAAGTCTGATTCGTGCGTGACTGATAGCATATTATTCATTAATATGCCTGATACATATTTAGTCTCTTCATGTTTGATGATGTCCAAATTATACATATTCTCGTAGTTAGTTCATATTCTGTTGACTCTCATATTTACTTGTCATTACTTGTTCCGATAGTACCTACTTCCTTTATATCGTGTTGGTAAGTATTATTGAGTTACATTGTACTTTGCTCCTTTCCTGACTGGATAATTGATTACAGGTGAGACATATCACTTAGCTTATCCAGAGCGCTATGGGCAGCAGGAAGACCCAACAGCGGACCTTACTCCAGATGCTCAGCAGGACCAGGACTATGTTCTTGAGATTTAGATTCATGTATAGGATTAATGATATGATGTATTGAAATTGAGGACATGTTGCAAGTTTAAATAGCCTTTATACTCGTTACCGATTTTGTACCCTGATATTTATGTAAAAGGTTGTAATAACTGCATATAGTGATTTGTGATGGTTAGTAGTAGCTATATCGTGATAAACGTTGTGATGAGTATGAATATGCAATATTACTGGATGATGACTAGTCTTGATGGTAGACTACCGCTATCAACGACAGCGTAGGCTGGGCATGACTCGATTCATACCCGATTATTTGGGAGTCGGTCGTGATAGCCGATCCCTCACGGCTGTATTATCACTACCACCATCTCCACCAATGTGTCTATCGTCTACCCAAACTTCCAGATCTATCGTCGGCCCCAAGTTCAGCCGCCTCTGGCCATCTTCTCGGCTACCTCTACGAACACTAACCACTTGACTCCTACCACCTCGAGCTTCCGGCAACCCCATCCTCTGTGTCCGCCAACCGAGTCAGCCCCACCGTAGCCACCTTGACCGCCTTCCTCGTGCCTTGTGACAACCGCAGTGCCGAACATAATCTCTCCGGGCAGCTATCTTCCAACTCCAACATCTCCGGTGACTGCTCGTCGATCCGAGTTCATCCTGGCACAATTCTCCAAAAGTGAGTCCTCCTCTCTCCACTCTTACTTTTTCACTCTCTAATCTCTCTTTTTCCTACAGAATAAATGGCATTAATAATTGATCATTAGATTAAATTTATTTTATGCATAAAAAGAAGTAAAAATTATTCCTTTGTTATTATTTTATTAATATAATTTTATAAGTATGTTATCAGTGTGTATACATATATTAGTGTATATTTACTTGTCGTTACTTGTTCCAGTAGTACCTACTTCTTTTGTATCGTATTGGTAAGTATTATTGAGTTACACTGTACTATGCTCTTTTTCTGAATGGATCGTTGATTACAGGTGAGACATATCCCTTAGCTTATCCAGAGTGTTATGGCAAGCAGGGAGACCCAACAGCGGAGTTACTCCAGATGCTCAGCAGGACCAGGACACTTGTTCCGGTAGTACCTACTTCCTTTGTAACGTGTTCGTAAGTATTATTGAGTTACACTGTACTTTGCTCCTTTCCTGACTGGATCTTTGATTACAGGTGAGACATATCACTTAGCTTATCCAGAGTGCTATGGCCAGCAGGGAGACCCAACAACGAAGCTTACTCCCGAGGCTCAGCAGGACCAGGACCAGGACTATGTTCTTGAGATTTAGATTCATGTATAGGATTGATGATATGATGTATTGAGATTGAGGACATGTTGTCGGTTTAAATAGCCTTTATATTCGTTATCGATTTTGCACCCGGATATTCATGTAAAAGGCTGTAATAACTGCATTTAGTGATTTGTGATGGTTAGTAGTAGCTATATCGTGATAGGCATTATGATGAGTATGAATATGCAATATTACTGGATGATGACTAGTCTAGACGGTAGACTACCGCTGTCAATGATAGCGTAGGCCGGGTATGACTCGATTCATACCCGATTATTTGGGAGCGAGTCGTGACAGCCGATCCCTCACGGCTGCATTATCACTACCACCATCTCCACCAATATGTCTCTCCTCTACCCAAACTTCCAGATCTATCGTATGTCTCTTCTCTACCCAAAAAAATAATACACATACACACACACACATGTATAGTGTGTGTGTGTGTATATATGTGTGCGTGTGTGTGTGTGTGTGTGTGTGTGTGTGTGTGTGTGTGTGTATATATATATATATATATATATATATATATATATATGTGTGTGTGTATGTCCAAAGATCATGCTCCCTTACTCATCACCATCAACCGAGAGAAGTCTACCACTAGCAAATTATTTCGCTTTCTCTCTTTCTGGGCCCTAAATCTGAAGTCTCTCACATAAGTCGAACGAAATCTGATCATGCTCCCTTACTCATCACCATCAGCCGAGAGAAGTCTGTCACTAACAAATTATTCGCTTTCTCTCTTTCTGGCAGGAACATAAAGATTTCATCCCTATTGTCAATGAGGCTTGGCATTCTATTGATCATCATAAAAGTTTGGTTAGGGTGGGCCAACGATTGAGAGCTACAAGATGAGCTCTATCCAGATGGAGTCATCCTACTTTCGGTGACATATTCCCGAAAGTAAAAAAAGCAGAAGATCAAGTGACAATGTTAGAGGAGGCATATGAAGCTGATCCCTCGCTTCGTTCGCAATGTTTGGCAGCTCAAGCTCAACTCAAGATTCGTATCAGACGGCAGGATGCATATTGGAAGCAAAAAGCTCATAACAAATGTGATGAAGAAGGAGATAGAAATACCAAGTATTATCACTCGTGTGTTTCATCGAAGAGACGAAGGCTCTTTATTCACTCCATCACAGTTGATGTTGGCTCTTCCCTAACCAAGCTCCAAGATATTCAAAATGACGCGAATAACTACTATAGCAAAATATTTGAACATAGCCATATCTCTATCCAGGAGGGGTATCTCGACAACATACCAAACATTATAATAATGAAGCCCTCACAGCCAAACCAACCTTGGAAGAACTCTTTGACACAATCAAAAGTATGGATTCTAATAGTTCCCCAGGCCTAGATGGCTTTCTAGGGATATTCTACAAGGAATGCTGGGACATAGTGAAGGCAGATTTGCTCGAAGTTGTTCACTTATTTATGGATGGATTTGCCCTCCCTCGATCGATCACTAGTACCTTTCTGCTTCCTATCCCAAAAACACTAGCCCCAAAATCCCTTTCTGACTATCAACCCATTAGCCTTTGAAACTTCGTGAACAAGATCTTCTCTAAGCCCCTAGCAAGGTGGCTGGTCAATGTCCTCCCTTGGATTATATCTTTAGAACAAAGTGGATTCGTACGAGGCAGAGAAATAGTTGATAATATCATTCTTGCGCATGAGATGGTTAGTGTCATGGATCATGATCATTAGGGAGGGAAAGTTGTCATTAAACTCAATATGAGTAAGGCATATGATCGGGTTAATTGGGGTTTCTTACACAGGATCCTAAAACAATTAGGGTTTAGTGATTCCTGGAGAAATATGATCCTGCACCTAGTAGATAATACACGGTTCTCGACTCTGATAAATGGCCAAGCTTCTGGATTCTTTAAAAGAAATTATGGACTTCAGCAAGGAGATCTTATATCACCATCCCTCTTTATTATAACTGTAGAGGCCCTAAGTAGAAGTTTCATAAGGCTGAACTCAGATCCTGGATACAAAGGCTATTACTCTTCAAGGGGGTGTCCATGAGTTTCTTACTTGGCCTACGTGGACGATGTATTGATCTTCTCTGGGGCGGATATCAAGTATGTGAAAAAACTCCAGAAAGTAATCAAAGACTACAAAGACAACTCTGGCCAGCGGGTGAACAATTCGAAGTCTTCGCTATTTCTATCCAAAGAGGTTGAGCATAATAGAGCTATGCGCCTTAAATTCTTCACTGGGTACAACCTGGCTAGCCCCCTATCTCCTATCTAGGTTGCCCACTCACTACTGGTAAGAAGAACTCGACTATGTATGCTGAGCTTGTGATAAAAATTCGATATAGGATTGCAGGTTGGAACAATAAAGTTTTATCATATGGATGAAAGCTTGTCCTTATAAAATCAGTCCTATCTTCTATTCCTGTATACTGTTTAGCAGCTAACAACCCTCCTAAGTCTGTCATTAACAATATAGAAAGCATGTTTGACGGATTTTTTAGGGATCGAAGGATGGGCTGAACAAAAGATCATGACTGAAATGGGATGGAGTGGTAAAGCATATAGAGGAGGGAGGTCTTGGCATACGCAAACTGGGAGATGTCTTTGATGATCTAACTACTAAATTATGGTGAAAATTCTGATCTTCTCGAGTTCTTTGGACACGATATATGGCCGCTAAATACTGCTCTTATCATCATCCAACTGAGGTCGAAGTGACATTGGCGGCTTCACAAGTCTGGAAGAGGCTACTCAGAGGACGAGAATTGGAAGAACGCCATATCATGCAGCAGCAAGGTGCGGCCCCAATATGGACTCTCTCTAATACTAGCCAGTTCAGTGTCTCGTCAGCCTGGAACAACATACGGGTTCATAACCCTGTCGATCCCAAATTTGCTAATATATGGAGTAGTTGCGTCCCGGCTAAATGGTCGGTTCTCTTGTGGAGAGTTCTTTGGAACAAACTGCCAACTGTTGACAATGTTCAGAGATTGGGGTTCTCACTAGCTTCTGCCTGCCATTGTTGTAAGGAAGCTTCTCTAGAAAGTGTTAATCATGTTTTCAATGATGGAGAACTCGCCAGGTATGTTTGGGAATGGTTCCAGACTGTACTCAAGATTAGGGGACGCTTCCATGGGATACTTTCTAGACTACAGACGTGGTAGAGATGAAGACGTAGAAACATAAGACAAATTATAGTGGGAGCCATTTGTTGGGTTCTCTGCAAGAATCAGAATAAGTGGAGATAAGAGTATTACAAATACTCCAGAGAACAACTGGTGGCCGAAGTTAGAAGACAACGGCAAAAGATCGTTGTTATGTATCGTCATGACACTATGGATGTTTTGATCTAAGCTATGTAACCCTATGTTTTCGAAGTCCATGAATAAAATTTTGCTTATCAAAAAACATTATATATATATATATATATATATATATATATATATATATATATATATATATATATATATATATATATATATATATATATATATATATATATATATATATATATATATAGGGCCCTAGACGAACACAACGCTCCCGGGCCTGATGGTTTCTCCGGTGTCTTCTTCCGATCTTGCTGGGATATCATCGAATCAGACTTTCATGAGGCTGCTGTGGCTCTCTTCCAAGGCACGAGCTACTCGAAATCCATCTTCCGTGCCAACCTTATCCTAATCCCAACAAAAAGACAATTCGGAGACCTTTAAAGACTTCAAACCTATCAGCTTATGCACCTTCACCAATAAAATTATCTCCAAGATCATCGCGAACCGCATGTCCACAATGCTTCACAAGATAATTTCCAAGAAACAAAACGGCTTTGTCCCTGGGCGAAACATCACCGACAATATCCTGCTCGCTCAGGAGATGATTACGTGCATGAAATTCCCATCCAGGGGGGAACATCGCCATCAAACTCGACATGGAGAAAGCTTATGACCGTCTAGACTGGCAATTCATGATTTGGGTGGTCAGGGCCTTCGGTTTCTCGGAGAAGTGGATAGACATCATCTTCATATCCATAAGCAACTCTTGGTTCTCCACTGTCATCAACGGACAAGTCGACGATTTCTTCAAATCTAGCCGCGGGGTCCGACAGGGAGACCCTCTATCCTCCACCATCTTCATCATCGCAATTGAAGCGCTCAGCAGAAACCTAAATAACATGGCGAATATCTCCTGATTCCACCACTTTTATACCACCACAGGCTGCCCTTTAATTACATATCTGGCCTATGCCGATGACATCCTAATCTTCTCATCCGATGACATCGGGTTAGTGGAGGTGGTCCACAGAACACTTAAGAAATACACCAGATGCTCAGGCCAACGCATTAACTTAGATAAAAGCGTCATCTACACCCATCACAAAGCCGACAAGAGCCACTCGACAACTCTCGCCAACCTGACCTCCTTCTCCATCACTTACCTACCGTTCTCCTACCTGGGGTGCCCGCTGCTGTATGGCAAATCTAATTCGGGCATCTTCGATGCTTTAGTGATCAAAATAAAAAAAAATCGAGCGATGGCACAACGCAACCCTCTTTCCGGGCGGCAAGATGATCCTTATCAAGCATGTCCTATCCTCCATCCCCATTTACACCCTGGCCGTATGCTCCCCCCAAGAAGGTTTTATCCTCGTTAGAGTCCCTCTTTGCCAACTTCTTTTGGGGGTATCTCGACGGCAAGGATAAGCACCACTAGGCCAGCTGGGACACAATGGCCAAACCAAGTGATGCAGGCGGACTCGACTTTAGTAGATTAGCGCACATCATCGATGCCTGCTTAATGAAGTTATGGTGGAAGCTCCGATCGGATAACTCCATATGAACAAGATTCATGAAGGCTGGATACTTTTGACACTCTCATCCCGCGACAATCGTCGCCAACAATCGATCCTCTGTATCCTGGCACCGTAACCTCCAAGGCCGCCACCTTGTTAAACCATTAATCCGCCTGCAGCTTGGCAACGGTCGCTTGTCGTTGTGTCACCTATGCCACGACGTTATTTATTATTTGTTTTATTTTATATAAAAATGTGCATCCAAGTCACACTCGGTACAAACAACTGAGTTAGTTATTTTATTTGATTTTATTTCTTTTATGCATATACATGGACGTAGAATTAAGAGACTACCTCTTGTTTAGGAAGCATTGTTATGTCTTCATTGGCACTCACACTTGTATACCACAAGTTGTGAATCCTATATAGATATCGGACTCGTGTATCGACTGGCCAGCGGTACGAACGAGGCCTTGTTAGGTATAACTACTAACAGAGATACATGCTAGAAGACTTAGCAGTTATTAGTGGCATTGTGTCATGGATGCGACATAGATAGGTACATAGGATGGGGGAAAGTTCCTTAGCGTTTGGGCTATGATTGCACATTCCTTTTTGTGACGACCCGCACCCGCTTTTCAGAATACGAGTACGTAGCCAAGTCCAGCCTACGCCACAACATCGAGTGTAGTACGCTGTCTAGACCTTAATATTAAGCTAAAAACCAAACAAATAATATTTTATCTTAATTTTATCTATTTGCTCGTTCATACTAACTATTTCATTTATAAATCCAATAATACATCAAAATGACATTCAGTAACAAACCCGCTAAATATTTAAATTCAAATACTATCTAATCTATCTAGAATCTAAGGTTGCCCTCCGAAATGATACTACCTCGCTGTAGAAGCATAGAACTCATGCGCCCCTGAAAGCAAAGAACTCTGTGCGCCACAAACAGCATACGCCAAGACATCAAAGGTCAAGATGGTGCACCAAGATGAATTAAAGACGAAACAGTAAACATAAGTACAGAACTAAGGATTTTCATTCATTGGAAATTTATCAGTTACAAGGGATTTTCATTCATTGGAAATCTATCACATAAAAATCCTATCCTAGGATGCGACACTTCTTCTATCACTGATGGCATAGGTACGAGCAGTAGGCGTAGTCAGTATAAGCACGTCACTTAACTTTGTTTTCGCCATATGGATACGACTCCGGTAGAAGGCGCAGTCAACATAGGCGCACCAACTCAACCTTATCTTCTGCCATATGGATTAGTCATTGGTAAAAGACATGGGCAAGGTAGGTGCAACAGGTTCTTGACCTTGTCTTCGGCCATGTGAATCTGCCGCTGGCAGAAGGCGCATACAGCGTACGTGCATCAGTTTATCTTGTCTTCAGCCATTTGTATTGGCCAAAGATAGTGGGCACAGGCCCCCCTGTACATCTCCTTACGCAGTATCTCCGTCGTGCGAAGAGGAACGAGTCTGGAATGGCAATAAATCAAAATCCAGTATCTTGACCCTCGAAGTAGAACACAATCAAGATGTTATTCAGGTTCGAACTCTCATGCCAAATGCTCAAATGCATCTCAAATCTCTAAAGATGTTCTTCATTAAAAACTTGACTTCTTTGAACGAGGAGATCTACAACCAACAGTCGACTTGTGTACCAAAGACAAGTCCTACGGCCACCTAAGGCTAAGTTCGGGTCAGACATGAAGGAGGACTAACAAGAGAGAATGAGCAAAGAAAACTCAAGAAGCTCCTATTTATAGGCAGCAGCGTAGCCCTACACCTGCGCCAAGTGGCAGTCAGTCAAAGCTCCGAGATTAACGTAATGAATCTCGTATTAATGGCACTCCAACTGACTTCAATGTGATGAATCTCGTATTTATGGCAAAGAACTTGCCACCTCGAAAATTGATTCAGTCACCGTTTCGAGCCCCACGTCACATGAAGGGGCTAAGCCTTAAAGACAAGCAGACTAAATCCAATGAGCTAAAAGTTACTACGCCGGCAAGGCTGCTATGCTTAGGCCCCCAGAATGACTACACCAATGAAATGGCTAAACACCTAGAGTGACTACGCCAGCAGAAGGGCTACGCTACATAAATGACTACGCCGTCGAAATAGGTACGCCGATCAAGTGTCTATGCATAGCACATTAATGATTCCCTCTAAGCGAACAGAGTGCAGCACGCCTCGACTTTTGTACAGCTGACTTCAGCACAAGAATCGAAGAGGCGTTCACCACTACGCTAAACAGTTGGTGTAAACCTACTCCACTAGAGGCCAAAATGTTTCGAAAACTGAGTTGACAGCCTACATCATGCAATGATTAAAGTTAGCCGGAGACAGTTGTGCAATGACACATGGAGTCTCATTCACGCCAAAACACATTCTCAAACCAAGTTTGGGCGTTAGGTCATCCCTACACCCACAAGTTATCTCATACCTACAATAGTGTTTGCGAGAACAAAAGTTTTCAAAGAAAACTAGTTTACAAACTAAGAAAAAATAGTACAAGAGTACAATTTTGATTCTGGGGAAGTACAACTGTAGGAATCTGATTAGAAGATATCACGCCCCAGAACCAGAATACTGGCAAGTAGGGACGGACCAGGCCAGCTACATATACCAAAGTACTCCAGTACTCCGAAATAACGTATAAGCTGTATAGACATGGGGGTTACTACTACAATCCAACAGACAATCCTAGGTCAAAAATCCTAGGTATCTCAATCACAGGCAAATATGTAAAGTACAAGAAGTATGATCATCAGACATAAAATTAGTAAAGCGTCCCAAACTATATATACATGGATGATCATGAAGCTAGTAATACAAAGTGAAGACTTGCAAGAGTAATAGTCATACATGATAAGCTCTAGCTATAGTCTAGAATACGCAAATCATGTTTAGGCCCGTAGGCTAAATGTCAAATCCAAAACACGAACTAAACACGTGCTCGGAGGCTAAACGCCACAAAAGAATAATGTACATAGCTAGTAGGCAAAAAGAAGAAAACCCACTCAAGTACTCTGGTGCTGCGGGTAATCACCAACGAGTGGAAGGTACGGAAGATCCTCGGGCTCCTCAACTAAATCTGGTCAATGCAAAACCAGTGGGGTCAGACCCCCAATAGCAAGTACCACAAGGAAGCCAAACTATGAACTAAAACCAGCATGCAAATCATAGCAACGGATAGAGATAGAAATAAGTAAAAGCAAATCGAGACTCGTGCGCTACCAATGCACTTATCCCGAGAATAGGAAAGACAATAAGTAAAGCAACATGTAAAGGACATGTTACATAATGTAAACTGTAGACATGTGAATTAAACGAAAACATGTGAAGATGTGAGATAAACTGAACATGTGAGCATGTAAGATAACTGGGACATGTGAGCATGTTAAGTAACTGGAGCATGTGAGCATGTAAGAACTGGAACATGTGAGCATGTTAAGTAACTGGAGCATGTGAGCATGTAAGATAACTGGAACATGTGAGCATGTTAAGTAACTGGAGCATGTGAGGTCTATATAGAACGACAAATGATTAGATGACTTAGGAACTATTCCGGAACCCAAGTTACAACCCATAAACCAAACAAGGACCGAGGTTGTAACCCTTCTCCTGAACAGGACTTAATCGCTAATCATTTACCGGCAAAAGTAAAGCACAACAATGATGTACTGAAATAAATAAATCCAGATACTGCCTAGACAAACTAGACTAGACAGGACTCCATACAACCAACATGGCCAAGCAATGAGTACGGCTTTATACATTAGCTAACTAGGGTTATCACAATCCTAATTACTAACAAATGCAAGTTTGAGAAATCCAAGTCCAGTTACCCGCCTGCTGCTACCTGAATGATCCAAGCCAAGGATGCAATGGTATATAGTGGATACATCGCCCGGGAGACAAATGTATCCTATAATGGTGGGTACATCGCTCGGGAGACAAATGTACCCTAAGACATATAAAAACGGGTATATCGCCCAAAAGTCAAATGTACCCGGTACAACACTCGACGATGCGTTGGAAGTGTGCTCATCATGACAGATAGCTCCAAATCCCATGAATATATATAAGACCAAGAACAAAGGGGCAACAGGTAACTGAAAAATCCTCAATGATCTAAGTAATTAAGCTAGTTGTTTAGTCCTTAACATTTTCTTGTTGGATTCCGGGTGTGGCATTCCGCAGAATCCTTCCTAGACATGAGACATGAGAGACTGGACAAAAGCAAGAATGTGCACTATAACAAGCCACAACAAGAAAATATAATAAACTGGAAGCTAGGAGTGCGCTACGATGAGCCACTACAGGGAGTGCGCCATGACAGGCCACTATCATGTAAGCAAAGAAGGACATGTATCATGAGTGCGCCATGACGGGCCACTATCTAGTAAGCAAAGAAGACATGTAAGAAGAGTGCGCCACGATGGGCCACTATCATGTAAGCAAAGAAGACATGGCAACAATTATCATAGCTTGTAAGAAAGAATCTATCAAAAAGGCATATCATGGCATGTAGGAAAGAATAATTAAAGCTAAGTACATTTTATAGAAAAATGATTGAACATACGCTAGTATCAAGTGTATATAGGGTGTACAATCATTCTCTAACTATGTAAGATCATCTAATCATGTTAAGAAATCATTACAATCCAAGAAAATATCAAAAAGGATGAAAACGGACAGAAACGGGCAAAAATAGACTAAAACGGCATAAAACGGCATACCGGCGGTATACGGCGGCATACAGGCCTAAAGAAAGAAAGTTTCCGGTGCAAAAATTGGCATACCGTCGGTATACATCGGCATACCGTAGGTATACCGGTTTTCCAAACAACAACAAAATCCAGATTTTTACAAAAACTTGTTTCGGCCATAAAAACTTCGTTTTAAATCGAAATTCAGATTTTCAAAAGTCAAAATCGCATAGAATTGAATTCCCTACAACATGGAAGCATTAGTTTTCACAAATAGAAACATTTGATAGATCAATACCTCAAAATACTCCCGAAAATAGGTCCTCGGGATACCGAAACGGGTTCTGATATCCACCAAACTCAAAATCCATGGTATACAAACTAGGTGAGGACCTCATATATGTATATATGACCAAGATCCATGATGGTAACAATATTATCACTCTTGATACCAAGTTTACTACTAAGTCAATATTGAGTTTTAATAGAAAATCAAAACCTTCCTTAAACAAATTTTGGAAACATGCATATATATACTAGAATCATAAGGAAAACATATTTAACAAAATGAGTTTAAGTCAATTCTAAGCATTTAATACCAAGAAAAACAAAAATGACAATAAAATACTATTGTTCAAGAATTTGGCAAGATGTACTTGCCTAGGTTAAGTTCCAAGCCTAATCTTCTACTCCTCCTCCTAGGGGGTTAGACACCACACCCAAGGCCTCAAGACCAAGCTCTTAGCAAGCTCCAAGGGGTAGAGAAAGGAAGAAGAAATGAAGAGAGTGAGGAGAATGAAAAGAAAGAGGAGAGAGAGTGAAATGGTATATATAGAAGAGGGAATTAATCTTAGCCGTTGGATCATGATCCATGTCAAAATCTAAGTCAATCGTGGCCATCCAAACAAAACCAAATATCCAATGGGTAATAGCTTGCATCTACACTATTCATAAAAATATCTAAATACTATTCATGAAAATATCTAAAATACTATTCACGAAAATATCGGAAACACTATTCATGAAAATATCTAAAATCGAAAATATCTAAAATGTGGAAAATATGCCTGGACAGTATGCCGTCGGTATACACCGGTATACTGGCGGTATGCCGGCCAAGAAGAAAATCTATAAGTTAGAAAATTTTTTAAAGCATTACAAAAACCAAGAATATACGAAATACACTACAAAATATGTCTCCGTATATAAATACTAATACTGTGAGACGAGTCTCACAACTCTCCACAACTTAAAAATAAATTCCGTCCTCAGAATTTCCTAAATCTAGTCAAGCATGAAAACCAAACCAAAGAGCTGAAAAATCATGTCAATCAAAATAAAGCATGGCATGCTGGTAAGAGAAAGACAACAGTAATATAAGGAAATACGTAAGCAATAACACAACCACAATCGAAAAGGTATGGAGGTATACGAATAAATATGTCTCCTGAGTCAGTTGAGTAGGGACCCGCCTCACTGGCCTACGCTAACTTCCAAAACAGATAGGGTCAAGTCTCAAAGTAAGTTGGTACCAATGACTTAGTCTAAGACATGACTCTACCCAGGACGTATCTTCGTAGTTGAGACATGTGATAAATATCATGTATCTCAAGATACGAAGATAGAAGAGTGGGACGAGAAACTGGCCAAATATGCGTAACCCAAGAGATAAATAAGAGTGGAAGCAGAATAGGACAATACCTACAACATGACCGCCCTCAGTCAAAACATGCTCTAACATACTACACTCTGCCTGCCCACATCTCGAAACTGCTGCTCTGACCTGCTGCTGTTGAACCAGTAACTGAGCCATATACTGCTGGACTGTCGGGGTAGCCGATGAAGCTGGACTCTGGCAGGACTGACCCTGCTGGCTGATCAGGCTGAACTGACACCTCCGCCCTCGGGTCAACTCTGAACTCTGCCCCTGAATGCTGAGACTGATCCTCCATAACTGGCCTGACAGAAGATTGCTGACCTGCCATCGACAAAACCTAAATAAGATGATCAAAAGGACTAGGAATAGTGCCTCCGAAAGTTAAAGGACACCATGATCATATCGAGGGAACATGAATGATCAACGATCAAGGCAGATATCAGGTCAAAGGATCAGAGATATAGAATAACACGAAGGATATCAATAAAGCAAAATTGTGACTGAGATATCTAAACATCAGTAACCCCACATATCTGATAAATCAAACCTGTATAGGCTACCACTAAAACCTATGTCACGTCCCAGAACCAGAATACTGGCAAGTAGGGACGGACCAGGCCAGCTACGTATACCAAAGTACTTTAGTACTCCAAAATAACATATAAGATGTATAGACATGGGGGTTACTACTACAATCCAATAGGCAATCCTAGGTCAAAAATCCTAGGTATCTCAATCACAGGCAAATATGTAAAGTACAAGAAGTATGATCATCAGACATAAAATAGTAAAGCGTCTCAAACTATACATACATGGATAATCATGAAGCTAGTAATACAAAGTGAAGACCAGCAAGAGTAATAGTCATACCTGATAAGATCTAGTTATAGTCTAGAATACGCAAATCATGTTTAGGCCCGTAGGCTAAATGTCAAGTCCAAAACACGAGCTAAACACGTGTTCGGAGGCTAAACGCCACAAAAGAATAATGTACATAGCTAGTGGGCAAAAAGAAGAAAACCTACTCAAGTACTCTGGTGCTCCGGGTAATCACCAACGAGTGGATGGTACGAAAGATCCTCGGGCTCCTCAACTAAATCTCGTCAATGCAAAACTAGTGGAGTCAGACCCCCAATAGCAAGTACCACAAGGAAGCCAAACTATAAAATAAAACCAGCATGCAAATCATAGCAATGGATAGAGACAGAAATAAGTAAAAGCAAATCGAGACTCGTGCGCTACAAATGTACTTATCCCGAGAATAGGAAAGATAATAAGTAAAGCAACATGTAGCATAAAGTAAAGGACATGTGAAATAATGTAAACTGTGGACATGTGAATTAAATAAAAACATGTGAAGATGTGAGATAAACTGAACAAGTAAGCATGTAAGATAACTGGGACATGTGAGCATGTTAAGTAACTGGAGCATGTAAGCGTATAAGAACTAGAACATGTGAGCATGTTAAGTAACTGGAGAATGTGAGCATGTAAGATTACTGGAACATGTGAGCATGTTAATTAACTGGAGCATGTGGGGTCTATATAGAACGACAAATGATTAGATGACTTAGGAACTATTCCGGAACCCAAGTTACAACCCGTAAACCAAACAAGGACCGAGGTTGTAACCCTTCTCCTGAACAAGACTTAATCACTAATCATTTATCGGCAAAAGTAAAGCACAACAATGATGTACTGAAATAAATAAATCTAGATACTGTCTAGACAAACTAGACTAGTCTGGACTCCATACAACCAACATGGCCAAGCAATGAGTACGACTTTATACATTAGCTAACTAGGGTTATCACAATACTAATTACTAACAAATGCAAGTTTGAGAAATCCAAGTCCAGTTACCCGTCTGCTGCTACCTGAATGATCCAAGCCAAGGATGCAATGGTATATAGTAGATACATCGTCCGGAAGACAAATGTATCCTATAATGGTGGGTACATCGCCCGAAAGACAAATGTACCCTAAGACATATAATAATGGGTACATCGTCCAGGAGACAAATGTACCTGGTGCAACACTCGACGGTGCGCTGGAAGTGTGCTCATCATGACAGATAGCTCCAAATCCCATGAATATATATAAGACCAAGACCATAGGGGCAACAGGTAACTGTAGGGACCCTAGAGGGGGGGTGAATGGGGTTAAGCTAGCTAATCAAGCACTTCGCACAAGCTAATTGGCAATTTAAAAATATAAGTACAAGAGAAGAAGCAATAAAAATACCGACACCCGATGTATCCTGGTATCCTCCCTAGAGGCAATCCAGTCCCGGAACTCTCTCCGGATTTAATCCACTATTTGAGCAAATAGTTACACACGAGTTTGGATCCGAAGAACTCGCCAACTTCTTACACGAGAGCTTTAATCCGAAGGCCTCTCCGACTTCAACCGAGAGTTTGGATACGAAGACTCTCCAACTTCAACCGAGAGTTTGGATATGAAGACTCTCCAACTTCAACCGAGTGTTTGGATATGAAGACTCCCCAACTTCAACCTTTCACAGTAGGTTTTGATCTCCTTATACAATAAGATGAAGATCTCACTTTTCAACTCAATAACTCTAACACAATTTGTGGATGGCAAATGAAAGCTTTGTAGAGTTGTTTGTGGATAGGCTTTGGTGGTTTAGAAATTTTTAGGCTCAAAGCATCAACCTTGAATGAAGGGGTTCAAGGCTATTTATAACCAAAGCATTGAAAAGAGCTCAAGGCAACTTTTCAGTCCACGAACCGGCATATCGCCGGTATGATCCGGCATACCGACGGTATACCGGACTGGGATTGTAACGACTAGAAATATAGCCGTTAGGATCATTAATGGCTGGAAATCCGACCGTTGGAATTTCAACGTTTCGGAAGCGGTATACCGTCGGTATGGACCGGTATGCCGTCGGTATGCCGGTTTTATAAACAGAAACTTTCTGTGAACAAAAACCGGTATACCGTCGGTATACACCGGTATACCGTCGGTATGCCGTTTTCCACCAAAAATGATCCTGGGCTTATTTCTGCCCTAGCTTTCAATTTTGCCATCCATTTCTTGTGTTTACAATAATTCCTAAGACTCATTACAGACTCCAGATAAACTTAGGCAGGTGCAGGCTTCTTCAGAGTCTTGAAATGATGATGGCATGGCTTGGCTTCTTCCTTTGATAGGTGCTGGCTTTTTTTCTTGGCGGCAGCTGTCCAAAGATATCCAGTTTGTAAAAACTGAATACCTTTCGAGGCTTCGCCCCCGAATCCCCGAAGAGGGGTGCTGCCCCCTCGACCCCCGTCCGCTGACCGGACAGCGGAACCCCCGGTGGGTGGCTCTAGAGATGTCGTCGGGTGGTTCAGAAAAATCTTGTGGGATCCATCGTCTTTGGCCTACCATGATTTCTTCATTGTATATGTCCACATTGATCTTGCTTATTGCTTTTCTGCATGTACATGTTAGACGAACAAAGCAATATACATAGTAGCAAGTATGATAAGTTTAATGCACATCAGGAGAATGCTGAGTTTAAGTATAATTGCTAAGGTGATTGCATAAATGTTAGTGATATCATAATGATTAAACTTAATTGAATGACCACAATCAAAAACATAGTTTTGATTTTGGCAATCCGATTAAATTTAAGATAGATAAGCTCATATCACTAATATGTAAACCAATAGGCACATATCACCAAAGGTATAAGTATAGGTAGAAATGCTATAGCGATAGTATGAAGATTAGTGATAATGAAATGCTAAACTTAACATATTAACTATATTCAAAAACATGATACCATCATTGGGCCAACAGTAACTGGGAAATCCTCAATGATCTAAGTAATCAAGCTAGTTGTTTAGTCCTTAACATTTTCTTGTTGGATTCTGGGTGTGGCATTCCGCAGAATCCATACTAAACATGAGACATGCAAGACTGGACAAAAGCAAGAATGTGTACTATAACAAACCCTAATAAGAAAATATAATAAACTGGAATCTAGAGTGCGCTACGACGAGCCACTATAGAGAGTGCGCCATAACAAGCCACTATCATGTACGCAAAGAAGGACATGTATCATGAGTGCGCCATGACGGGCCACTATCTAGTAAGCAAAGAAGACATGTAAGAAGAGTGCGCCACAACGGGCCAAAATTATGTAAGCAAAGAAGACATGGCAACAATTATCATAGCTTGTAAGAAAGAATCTATCAAAAAGGCATATCATGGCATGTGGGAAAGAATAATTAAAGCTAAGTACAATTCATAAAAAATGATTGAACGTGCGCTAGTATCAAGTGTATATAGGGTATACAATCATTCTCTAACTATGCAAGATCATCTAATCATGTTAAGAAATAATTACAATACAAGAAAATATCAAAAATGGACAAAAACGGGCAGAAACGGTGTCACTACCCGCACCCACTGTGAGGGTACGAGTACGTAACAGCGCCCAGCCTACGCCGTAGTGTCGGCGGTAGAACGCTGTTCTAAGTCTCTAACTAACCATCAACTCATGCAGTATATAATGTACTCATTATGATTAACTCCGAACGGAGGACAAGTATAAGATATGGTGTAACTCAATCACAGTCTAAGCACGATAAGATAACACCGAATATAACTAAGAAATTGAAGACAACAAAACTACTAATAAAGTAACAACAAACTCAAACAATCTCAAATACGTCTCAAGTCTCAAATCTCTATATACAACTCCAGTTCTAAATAGGAAAACGAAAAACAAGATAAACTAGCTAAACTCCCGATCACACCTGAGTGTCGGGGCCATAGGTAGCTAAGCCATCTCCTCAGTAAAATGTAGGGCATGTGTCCTTAGGGCAATCATCTGTAAAATTTTCAACAGGTCCAGTCAGGACAGGAACGAGCACATCTCATCTAGAAAACCCAAGTAAATGACAGAAAACTATAAAGCAGTTATAGACAGTTGTATTGATGAAAATAGCAGTTTATATTCAGGTGATGGTAAGAAAGACAGATAAAGTACAAGGAAAGTAAATACTAAACAAGAGAAGAATCATAGCAATGAATACTGTAAAAATAGAACTAGCTGAACCAGGGTAATATGATATAAAGTCCAGGCAACAATGTAGACCAGTATAACTCCAATGTAAGTCCAGTACAGGATGAATCTCATACAAGATGAATCCAGTAAGGGACGATTCCAGTTACAGTGATCAATGATTCCAGGGTGAGTCCAGCCTATACTCTAGCAGTGTGTTTTAAAATACCGAGATCGACATGTAAACGGCTATAGGTAATCCGGCACATCACACACCTGGCCGGGTGTGAGATGGCTATCATTCTAGTATGATTCCAGCAAAAGGGTGATTCCAGAAATGGGGTATGTCTACATGTCTTACTCTAGTATTTCCCCTCACAGCAAGTGAATCCAGAAATTCGACATAATGATTCAAGATGAGTCCGGCCAGTAATATGATGATACCAGTAAATGATTCCAGTAAATGATTCCAGCAGGTGATTCCAGTAATAGAAGCCGAAAATGATGATACCAGTAATAGAGGCCAGAAAATAAATGTGTGTCGTATACATGAATCCAGAAATATCAATACGTGTTGTAACAGAGAATCGCATACAACTATCTAGAACTGAAGTACAGTAATTGACAAGTAAATGAGAGAACTATCAGAGAATGTACTCGCCTGACACTCTAAAAATAGTAGTGTAAAGTCAGATGTCTGCACCGGAGTCACAATGTCCTAAATAGAGCAGTACAAGTTATAATATACTTAAAATAAGACAAATGATGTTTATGATGCAATCTACATGATTTCTAGGTCAATCTAGATCAAGGTCAACTCTAGTCAAACCTGGTCAACTGTCTAGGTCAAACTAGGTCAACAACAAGGCTATTTGGTCAAATCTAGGTCAATCTAAGATACACTAACTCATTCTAACCTATAGACTAGTATAATTTAGGATGCCTCATATATATATATATATATATATATATATATATATATATATATCAATATATACATACACCCAAAGCCTATAGTCCTAGATATAAATAGCCTCTCATATATATATAACACATTTATTTAATTAGATATAATTAACACACATTCATATAATATAGACTACATGACAATATCTCAAATAGGTGTACATATATATATACATACATACATACATACATACATATATATATATATATATATATATATATATATATATATATATATATATATATATATATATATATATATATACATAGGATGATAGGGCATATGTGTGTTTGTGTACATGAGAGGGTGTGTGTGTAGGGTATGAGCTTGAGGGTTCATTTTAGTTTGTGTGTGATAGTGTTGAGGCAAATGTGAGAGTGTAATGATTTTAGAATGTGTGCATTGTACATTTGTAGACATGTGTGTGTGGGTATAGGTTAAAGGGTTATGATATAGTGTGTGTGATATAGTATGTGTGTGTGTCACATGAGGCATGAGGAAAAATCCTGAAATCAGTGAGCACCTAAAGAAAACAGGAAAACAAGGGATTACATAGGAAAAATCAGTGGAATACATATGTGCTCATGTGTGTGTGTGTTAGGCAGCACTGGACAGTGTATGTGTAGCATGAGTGAGCCAATGTGTGGGTATTTCAGGAATAGGAATCAATGGTAAAAAAACAGTGTCAAGATTTCCCAGGTTATCAATGAGGGAAAATAGGGAATGGGGGTTTCCATTTCAGTTCACAGCTTATAATGTGGGAAAAACAGGAAAACTAAACTCAGTTCAGACATTTCCTACATCTCAGAACAGTGCATACATTATACTACCTTCAATTAACCATAACACATTAACTTATCAGAAAAAAAGGAGGGAAAAACTGAACATTAGTGGTAACAACAATCTCAGGTATCTCATATCAAGATACAACAATCCTAAATCAGTTTTCAGATCAAAACAGTTCAAATCAACAAGCCAAGGCCAAACCTATATCAATACACAATCTCTATAAATCAATATTCCATTTAATTATCCCAACTGTGAATCAACATCAATTTGAAATTGAACTCGATCAATATCAACTCAAAAACTGAAACATACCATTACTATGACTGAACAGAGAATGGGAACTCAACATCTCAGTCTACAGCTCACTTAAGAAGGGTTTTAATCTCAAGAAAAAAAATAGGCAATACAGTTCATGATGTTCAGAACTCTATTCAAGGTAAATCATTATTTCGAAAATGAAGGAAACAGTTCAAAACAGAAGAACATGAACCCACATTCCCAGTTCAGCAACCCATAAATATGATACATGATATATATAACTTATTTAAATACTAGGTTAACCTTATTATGCAAAATATAACATCATAAGTCCCCAATATAGGAAAATTACAATATCGATTTAGAAATAGTAGCTAAAACTCAATTCAGTAGGTAATTGTGTGTCATGTGTGTACAGCATGTGCCAATGTGTCATGGAGTGAAGGTGAACATGTGTCAAAAAGTATCAGAGATGTGTCACAGTGGCAAGTACAGCAAGTGAATGTGGTATCAGGAAAAAATAGGACAGTTCAGGAAAAAGAAAAAGAAAAGGACTTTAAAAGCATAACCAAATGCTTAAAACCAATATCATTGAACCCTAGGCTAGACTAACATGTACACATCCTCTTATTAATCATGTTAGCTACGACATTAACACAATTAATCGAATTCAAATAGGAAAAAAAAATCAGAGAACAACTGTTACACAACCGTATCAGAAAATTACATGTTTGACACCCAAATCGACATTTGAAAACCAACCAAAAGCCAAATTCAGTATGCGCAGAGTGTGTGCCACTATGCATACATGTCAAGGGAGTCATTTGTGTCCAGAAACTGGACACGAACGCGTCAAAAGAAGGAAAAAGTCAAATACCAGAAAACAGTGCACAACACTCCTCGTACGTGCGTGTGGGTCGCCCTAGGACACGACACAGGGCGACTCGTGTCTCGTGATCATGCATCTGGGTTCGCCCATAGTAGGGCTAGGTGTTAACGTGTCTGCATTGTGTCCAAACAAACTGTGTCCAAGGGAATTAATGCGTATCAGACACACTTCCTGCGTGCGTGCACGACAGGCACCGACCCGTGCGAGTGAGATTTCTCACAAACAACTCGACGAAGTCGCCTCAAAATTGGTGAGCATGCTGTCAGTCATTGCCCGCAGGTGTATACAAAGTTTCGTGTCAAGACGTGCAGTGTCGTGTCCGCTACAGTGCCCGAGCAGCAGGACAATGCACGGTGTCCTCGTGCACGCGTTCGTGTCCAATTTTGGACACAAAAACCAACACAATACGTGCTCAGTCATAAATATATATAATCTACACATGAAGAGCTACCCAAATATATAATTTGTTTCAAAAAATAATAACATTCAATCCTTAGAGGCATTTAATCAAACACCTACAAAATAATACGACACGTGTCCGATACGGACACCAAACGGACACGAATTCCACCCAAATTTCGGGGACACCTAGGGGACTCCTAGATCTAGCCCTACATGCAAAGAAAACTGAAATATAAATCAATTTAGAGGGTTTTACCTATGTGTGCAAAAAGCTTGGAAAAGCTTCAAATAGGGGATTCTTCCTCTTGATGCCAAAAGCTCCAAATTGTCCCAAAGCTGGGATTAAATTCCACATTCAGAAAATGGGAGGAAATTAGGTTCTAATGCAAGAAACTAGGATTAAAAAGGACTTAAAATGGATTTATGGGGATTTTTGGAAGAGGGACAACACCTTTCTTTTTTCAATGTTGAAATGAATGAAAGAAGGAGGCAAGCCCTAGAGAATAAGTGTTTATATAGGGTGGGGATCCCTATGGCTGGTCATTTAGGGTTTGGTTAGGGTTAGGGCTTAGTCTAATGGCTATGGGCCAAGTTGCACTAGTCATGGAACCAATTTCTAGGTCTCAAGCCTATGGACCAATACACCAATCCTCCTACTCCAAACTTGATCCTAAGTGTCCTAACTTGAGTTTACTTAAGTTAAACTAGGGTCCATACCATGTTAACTAGATCACCAAGTCAAAGTCAAATCTAGGACAGTCTCTTAAGTCGCAGCTAGTCAAAAGTCAGAATCAATAATCACCAGTGTAATAAATCATAAAATAATTCAAGGAGGCCAAATGAACAAAATACCCCTAGGCTAAAAATGATAATTAATCATCCTAATAACATGGTTAGGCTCTAGGTCATGCAGTCTCTACGATTTCACTAGCTGCACACCAAAATCACAAGTCATGACTTAAAATAGTTTTTAAATAGTTTAAAAATAATTAAAAATTAGTAAAAATCTTAATGTGAAATAAATATCACTGAATAATAATTATAATTACAAAATTTCAAAAATACCTTCATCTGGAAAACTGGGTATTACAATCCTACCCACCTTATAAAAATTTTGTCCTCGAAATTAAGATGATCGCACCTTGCCTAGGTCAAACCCCAACATCAATCAAAGTCGAAGCAACATAATCCTACTGGTCGTGATTCCACAGTCTCGAACAGGGTAGCTACACTATCTAGCAATCACAAGAAATATCCTGGCAGGTACTAAGGGAAATCACACATGAAAGTGGAGAGGAAGAACAAGAAGGTCAAACCTGCTAATGCATCACCTGCGATGTCAGTCTCCTCAGCTGCCATCGCAAAAGCTCCACCTCTCTGGTGCTGAGCTACGGGTGGCCTAGCCCCCTCAAAAGGAGGTGCAATGGGACAGTCTATCTTCTGGTGGGCAGCTGACCCACAGAAATAGCAAACCTTCAACCTCTTTCTACACTGCTCCCAAATGTGTCCCGGCTTCTTGCAGTAGGAACAACTGATCGCCTTCGGGTCCTGACCCCGATATTGATGCTGCACCTGCTGAACTCCCACTGGTGCCTGCGTCTGCTGAATCTGTACATGAGGCCTCTTGGCCTGGCCTCCGCTGCTGCTGATACCGTGAGTGTCCCGTCCCCTCTTGAGCCTCAGCTCAAGATCATCGTCAGCCAATAAAGCTCCCGTCAAAATCTCCTCGAAAGTAGCATCCCTGTTGCCCTTGGTCAAGGACTTGACTTCCTTGACTAGACCCTTCCGGAACCTCTGGGCCTTCGCCGCCTCGCTCAATCCCTCTACGAATCTGCTAAGGCGGCCAAACTACCCGACGTACTCCTCCACTGACAGGCTCCCGTGTACTAAGCTCTCGAACTGCGACTCCAAGCCCTTGAGCGCTGAATCTGGAAAGAACTTCTTCTTGAAGAAGCCCCTGAACTTCTCCCAAGTCTGTCCAGCTACTCCCATCCTGGGGTCTGACTGATACCAGGTACGAGCAAGATCTCGCATCCGGCTAGCTGCTGCCTCTATCTGAAGATCTGCCGGTATCTGGGCCAGGCGAAAGATCTCCTCTATATGCTCGATCCACTCGTCAGCATATAAAATCCCCTATGTCCCCAGGAAGTCTCTGGGGCTCATCTTCTGGAACTGCTCTATCTCCGGTGTCCTCGGCTGCTGGATCACTGGTCGTGCTGCGACTGTCGTAAGGGCCAACTCCATGCCTCGGTCTTGTCGGGCTTGCTGCCGGTCCATAAACTGCTGGAAGTAGGCAAACATCTGTGCCGCATCCACGTGTCCTGTAGGCGGTGGCTGCTGGAACTGCATCTCTGGGATGACTGGGTCCTGCCTCCGAGCTGGTGAAGGCATACCCCTTGCTGCTGCTGCTGAAGTCTCAATATGGGTAGAGGTGGCAGGAGCTGCAGCCTCCTGACCCTGCTGATCTGGCTGAGAGGTGGCAGTCCCCTCTACAACAACTGCTGTACCAGAGCGATGTGATCGTGTCTCCACCATCCTGAAGACAGATCGAACAAGGAATTCAATACTGAGCAGGAATCGATATATCAAAGGAGGACAGTTTATTTCAATGAAGGCAAATCAGTACGATATGTAGATGGCATGATTTTAAAGCAGAATTTTTCCTAACTGTGATTGAGTGCCTCTCCGGTAAAGCCTATCTCTCAGTCCTTTCGCAGGCTCGCAGCAGTACAACTAAGTCGCCGTACTACCACGATATCGCACTAATGTGATTCTCGACCTGCATGGGCCACCACTAAAAACGTGTCACGACCCGCACCCACTGTGAGGGTACGAGTACATAACAGCGCCCAGCCTACGTCGCAGTGTCGGCGGTAGAACGCTGTTCTAAGTCTCTAACTAACCATCAACTCATGCAGTATATAATGTACTCATCATGATCAACTCCGAACGGAGGACAAGTATAGGATATGGTGTAACTCAATCACAGTCTAAGCACGATAAGATTACACCGAATATAACTAAGAAATTGAAGACAACAAAACTACTAATAAAATAACAACAAACTCAAACAATCTCAAATACATCTCAAGTCTCAAATCTCTATATACAACTCCAGTTCTAAACAGGAAAACTAAAAACAAGACAAACTAGATAAACTCCCGATCACTCCTGAGTGTCGGGGCCATAGGTAGCTAAGCCATCTCCTCAGTAAAATGTAGGGCATGTGTCCTCAGGGCAATCATCTGTAAAATTTTCAACAGGTCCAGCCAGGACAGGAACGAGCATATCTCATCTAGAAAACCCAAGTAAATGATAGAGAACTATAAAGCAGTTATAGACAGTTGTATTAATGAAAATGGCAGTTTATATTCAGGTGATGGTAAGAAAGACAGATAAAGTGCAAGGAAAGTAAATACTAAACAAGAGAAGAATTATAGCAATGAAGACTGTAAAAATAGAACTAGCTGAACCAGGGTAATATGATATAAAGTCCAGGCAACAATATAGACCAGTGTAAATCCAATGTAAGTCCAGTACATGATGAATCTCATACAAGATGAATCCAGTAAGGGACGATTCCAGTTAAAGTGATCAATGATTCCAGGGTGAGTCCAGCCTATACTCTAGCAGTATGTTTTAAAATACCGAGATCGACATGTAAACGGCTATAGGTAATCCGGCACATCACACACCTGGCCGGGTGTGAGATGGCTATCATTCCAGTATGATTCCAGCAAAAGGGTGATTCCAGAAATGGGGTATGTCTACATGTCTTACTCTAGTATTTCCCCTCCCAGCAAGTGAATCCAGAAATCTGACACAATGATTCAAGATGAGTCCGGCCAGTAATATGATGATACCAGTAAATGATTCCAGTAAATGATTCCAGCAGGTGATTCCAGTAATAGAAGCCGGATATGATGATACCAGTAATAGAGGCCAGAAAATAAATGTGTGTCGTATACATAAATCCAGAAATATCAATACGTGTTGTAACAGAGAATCGCATACAACTATCTAGAACTGAAGTACAATAATTGACAAGTAAATAAGAGAACTATCAGAGAATGTACTCGCTTGGCACTCTGAAAAGAGTAGTGTAAAGTCAGATGTCTGCACCGGAGTCACAATGTCCTAAATAGAGCAGTACAGGTTATAATATGCTTAAAATAAGACAAATGATGTTTATGATGCAATCTACATGATTTCTAGGTCAATCTAGGTCAAGTTCAACTCTAGTCAAACCTGATCAACTGTCTAGGTCAAACTAGGTCAACAACAAGGCTATTTGGTCAAATCTAGGTCAATCTAAGATACACTAACTCATTCTAACCCATAGACTAGTATAATTTAGGATGCCTCATATATATATCAATATATACATACACCCAAAGCCTATAGTCCTAGATATAAATAGCCTCTCATATATATATAATATATTTATTTAATTAGATATAATTAACACATATTCATATAATATAGACTACATGACAATATCTCAAATAGGTGTACATATAATATATATACATAGGGTGATAGGGCATATGTGTGTTTGTGTACATGAGAGGGTGTGTGTGTAGGGTATGAGCTTGAGGGTTCATTTTAGTTTGTGTGTGATAGTGTCGAGGCAAATGTGAGAGTGTAATAATTTTAGAATGTGTGCATTGTACATGTGTAGACATGTGTGTGTGTAGGTATAGGTTAAAGGGTTATGATATAGTGTGTGTGATATAGTGTGTGTGTGTGTCACATGAGGCATGAGGAAAAATCCTGAAATCAGTGAGCACCTAAAGAAAACAGGAAAATAGGGGATTACATAGGAAAAATCAGTGGAATACATATGTGCTCATATGTGTGTGTGTTAGGCAGCACTGGACAGTGTATGTGTAGCATGAGTGAGCCAATGTGTGGGTGTTTCAGGAATAGGAATCAATGGTAAAAAAACAGTGTCAAGATTTCCCATGTTATCAATGAGGGAAAACAGGGAATGGGGGTTTCCATTTCAGTTCACAGGTTATAATGTGGGAAAAACAGGAAAATTAAACTCAGTTCAGACATTTCCTACATCTCAGAACAGTGCATACATTATACTACCTTCAATTAACCATAATACATTAACTTATCAGAAAAAGAAGGAGGGAAAAACTGAACATCAGTGGTAACAACAATCTCAGGTATCTCATATCAAGATACAACAATCCTAAATCAGTTTTTAGATCAAAATAGTTCAAATCAACAAGCCAAGGCCAAACCCATATCAATACACAATCTCTATAAATCAACATTCCATTTAATTATCCCAACTGTGAATCAACATCAATTTGAAATTGAACTCGATCAATATCAACTCAAAAACTGAAACATACCATTACTATGACTGAACAGAGAATGGGAACTCAACATCTCAGTCTACAGCTCACTTAAGAAGGTTTTAAATCTCAGGAAAAAAAATAGGCAATACGGTTCATGATGTTCAGAACTCTATTCAAGGTAAATCATTATTTCGAATATGAAGGAAATAGTTCAAACAGAAGAACAGGAACCCACATTCCCAGTTCAGCAACCAATAAATATGATACATGATATATATAACTTATTTAAATACTAGGTTAACCTTATTATGCAAAATATGACATCATAAGTCCCCAATATAGGAAAATTACAATATCGATTTAGAAATAGTAGCTAAAACTCAATTCAGTAGGTAATTGTGTGTCATGTGTGTACAACATGTGCCAATGTGTCATGGAGTAAAGGTGAACATGTGTCAAAAAGTATCAGAGATGTGTCACAGTGGCAAGTGCAGCAAGTGAATGTGGTATCAGGAAAAAATAGGACAGTTCAGGAAAAAGAAAAAGAAAAGGAATTTGAAAGCATAACCAAATGCTTAAAACCAATATCATTGAACCCTAGGCTAGACTAACATGTACACATCCTCCTATTAATCATGTTAGCTACGACATTAACACAATTAATCGAATTCAAATAGGAAAAAAAAATCAGAGAACAACTATTACACAACCGTATCAAAAAATTACATGTTCGACACCCCAAATCGACATTTGAAAACCAACCAAAAGCCAAATTCAGTATGCGCAGAGTGTGTGCCACTATGCATACGTGTCAAGGGAGTCATTCATGTCCAGAAACTGGACACGAACGTGTCAAAAGAAGGAAAAAGTCAAATACCAGAAAACAGTGCACAACACTCCTCGTGCGTGCGTGTGGGTCGCCCTAGGACACGACACAGGGCGACTCGTGTCTCGTGATCATGCATCTGGGTTCGCCCATAGTAGGGCTAGGTGTTAACGTGTCTGTATTGTGTCCAAACAAACCGTTTTCAAGGAAATCAATGCGTATCAGACGCACTTCCTGCGCGCGTGCACGACAGGCACCGACCCGTGCGAGTGAGATTTCTCACAAACTACTCGACGAAGTCACCTCGAAATTGGAGAGCGTGCTGTCAGTCATTGCTCGCAGGTGTGTGCAAAGTTTCGTGTCAAGACGTGCAGTGTCGTGTCCGCTACAGTGCCCGAGCAGCAGGACACTGCACGGTGTCCTCGTGCACGCGTTCGTGTCCAATTTTGGACACGAAAACCAACACAATACGTGCTCAGTCATAAATATATATAATCTACACATGAAGAGCTACCCAAATATATAATTTGTTTCGTAAAATAATAACATTCAATCCTTAGAGGCATTTAATCAAACACCTACAAAACAATACGACACGTGTCCGATACGGACACCAAACGGACACGAATTCCACCCAAATTTCGGGGACACCTAGGGGACTCCTAGATCTAGCCCTACATGCAAAGAAAACTGAAATATAAATCAATTTAGAGGGTTTTACCTATGTGTGCAAAAAGTTTAGAAAAGCTTCAAATGGGGGATTCTTCCTCTTGATGCCAAAAGCTCCAAATTGTCCCAAAGTTGGGATTAAATTCCACATTCAGAAAATGGGAGGAAATTAGGTTCTAATGCAAGAAACTAGGATTAAAAAGGACTTAAAATGGATTTATGGGGATTTTTGGAAGAGGGACAATACCTTTCTTTTTCCAATGTTGAAATGAATGAAAGAAGGAGGCAAGCCCTAGAGAATAAGTGTTTATATAGGGTGGGGATCCCTATGGCTGGTCATTTAGGGTTTGGTTAGGGTTTGGGCTTAGTCTAATGGCTATGGGCCAAGTTGCACTAGTCATGGAACCAATTTCTAGGTCTCAAGCCTATGGACCAATTCACCAATCCTCCTATTCCAAACTTGATCCTAAGTGTCCTAACTTGAGTTGACTTAAGTTAAACTAGGGTCCATACCATGTTAACTAGATCACCAAGTCAAAGTCAAATCTAGGACAGTCTCTTAAGTCGCAGCTAGTCAAAAGTCAGAATCAATAATCACCAGTGCAATAAATCATAAAATAATTCAAGGAGGCCAAATGACCAAAATACCCCTAGGCTAAAAATGATAATTAATCATCCTAATGACATGGTTAGGCTCTATGTCATGCAGTCTCTACGGTTTCACTAGATGCACACCAAAATCACAAGTCATGACTTAAAACAGTTTTTAAATAGTTTAAAAATAATTAAAAATCACCAAAAATTATAATGTGAAATAAATATCAATGAATAATAATTATAATTACAAAATTTCAAAAATACCCTCATCTGGAAAACTGGGTATTACAAACGAGCAAAAATAGACTAAAACGGCATACCGGCGGTATACAGCGGCATACCGGCGGTATACCGGCCTAAAGACAGAAAGTTTCTGGTGCAAAAATTGGCATACCGTCGGTATACACTGGCATACCGTCGGTATACCGGTTTTCCAAACAGCAACAAAATCCAGATTTTTGCCAAAACTTGTTTCGGCCATAAAAACATCGTTTTAAATCAAAATTCGGATTTTCAAAAGTCAAAATTGCATAGAATTGAATTCTCTACAACATGGAAGTATTAGTTTTCACAAATTAAAATATTTGATAGAGCAATACCTCAAAATACTCCAAAAATAGGTTATCGGGATACCGAAATGGGTTCCGATATCCACCAAACTCAAAATCTATGATATACAAACAAGGTGAGGACCTCATATATGTATATGTGACCAAGATCCATGATGGTAACAGTAGTATCACTCTTGATACCAAGTTTTCTACTAAGTCAATATTGGGTTTTAACAAAAAATCAAAACCTTCCTTAAACAAATTTTAGAAACATGCATACATACGAGAATCATAAGGAAAACATATTTAACAAAATGAGTTTAAGGCAATTCTAAGCTTTTAATACCAAGGAAAACAAAAATGACAATAAAATACTATTGTTCAAGAATTTGGCAAGATGTACTTGCCTAGGTTAAGCTCCAAGCCTAATCTTCTACTCCTCCTCCTAGGGGGGTTAGACACAGAGAAGGGAAGAAGAAATGAAGGGAGAGTGAGGAGAATGAAAAGAGAGAGGAGGGAGAAAGTGAAATGGTATATATAGAAGAGGGAATTAATCTTAGCCGTTGGATCATGATCCATGTCAAAATCTAAGTCAATCGTGGCCATCCAAACAAAACCAAATATCCAATGGGTAATAGCTTACATCTACACTATTTATAAAAATATCTAAACACTATTCACGAAAATATCTAAAATACTATTTACAAAAATATCGGAAACACTATTCATGAAAATATCTGAAATCAAAAATATCTAAAATGTGGAAAGTCTGCTCGGAAAGTATGCCGTCGGTATACACCGGTATACTGGCAGTATGCCGGCCAAGAAGAAAATCTATAAGTTTGGAAATTTTTTAAAGGATTACGAAAACCAAAAAAATACAAAATATACTACAAAATACGTATCCGTATATAAATACTGATACTGTGAGACGAGTCTCACAGAAGACGATCACTTTATCCCTTGGATGATGTGATGTCGAAGAAGAAAGCCTCTGGAGAGTACTGCAGCAACTTGGTCAGGAGATTATGATCATTAGTTATGCTTGTGAAGTGATTTGGATCTCTATTTACAGATTTTTGAGATAACTGTTAAGTAGTTATCCTGGTTGGCGTGCACTTGCAATTAGCAAGCCAGTATCCATTAGCGCGAACGGTTGTTTTAAATGCTGGAGACGCATGGCATTCTGTGAGAGAGATGCACTTAGTCATGGGCAGTGTCACATACACGTTCTTCAAAATTAGTGGCATGCGCACCACGTCATCTAATTGCTTCTGGATGATGATTTGATCAATTGGCGCTTGATTTGATGGATAGCGCATGCCCTGCGCTATCTGTGAGAAAGTGCTCTGAAATTGTGAGGTACTGCCTACTTCGTGCCAACTCTACATGGTGTATAGTAAAAGACAACTGCAATAATAATGACTCTAACAATTCCCTTTGAGCGTTGCGCACACTAGATTCAAGGAGATTTTCCTCGACTAACGTGCTGGCAGTCATGATGATAGCCGTTTGGCTTCTCGAGGAAGATGGATACGTGGCAGCTGGCGCCATATGAAGTTTAGCGCCATCTGATCTTGTGCGCCATCTGATCATGGCACCATCTGATGATTTGAGCATGGCGCTAAAAGTGAATGGTGCATGGTAATATTTTATACATTTTGAGCTTCTACAAGACCCCCTTCAAAGTTTTCAAATTTCAAAAATTTCAAAATTCAAAAATTTCAAAATTCAAAAATTTCAAAATTTGAAATATTTTGAATAAGAAGCGGTTCTGCGTGATTGGCGCATGACATAATCTCAACTGATCCTGAGTTTCGTGGGTGATTGGTGCGGCTGTTATGAATAGTATTTAGGCTATAATAGCCCATTGAGACGAGAGAGAGAGGGTTTTTTATTTTTCTCTAAACTTTTTTCAACTTCTTCTCCAAATTCACGAAGCCTTCCTCACTGTCATCCATGGCACCGAAGAAATTCACCGTCGCGAATGGCAAAAATGTCGTGGGAACTCCGTCACGAGCGACGCCACAGAGGGCACCAAAATGCGCATTGTCGTTGGTGAAAATCGAGGAGGCCCACTCCGTTCTTGAAGGTAAATGAACAGTCGGGGAAGATGGACAACAGAGCTCGCGCTATCCATGTGTAGCACAATCAAGGCCAACATCGACTGCCTCTTTCAGAGTGCTAGTCGGCGCTTGTGCTATTCTCAAAATGTGTTGCCTCTTTCAGAGTGTTAGCTAAATCATTCATTGTACATTCTCAGTACATCATGCGCCATACGCCATGATGCACATATTTCTATGCTGCATAAACTACATCAGTCAAGATGCATGCACAATTCCTTTAGTTATCCAATGTCATGCGCCAACTGTGAACTGAACTGAGAATTGTTATAATTGTCTATGCGAATCAAAATTTAAATATGTGCGCCATTTAGAGACTAACACTCTATCATAATTTTTTGTAAGAATGATTCTAACTTTTGTTTCCTTTTGTCTTTCCATGGCGTCTATGGTGACGCCAAAAGCTGAGGTCGCTATCAAAGTGGAAGTGACATCTCCTTTCATCAAAGAGGAACTGATGACTATTAAAGAGGAAATAATTCCTAAAGTCAAAATTTTTGTAAAGGAAGAACTGGCTTCTAAAGACAGTGGTACCGGGAGCTCCAATCATCCAGCTCCCATGGATGACCTTGACCAATTAGGGCCTTCCTATGCACGATGGTTGAGGGAGTGGTACCTGCCTCAGTATGGCCAACCTCGGGCAAACGAATAAAACATCTTTCTTGTCTTCATTGTTTCCTACTTTGATGTAGTTTTTTTTATATGTTCTAAGATGTAGTTTGCTTTCCTTTCTTTGCAAATGTAGTCTTTTACTCCTTTTTTACGGAGAAAGAAATAAAGAACCCTTCTGTTTGCTCATATACTATGATGTTATTGTTTTTAAACAACATTTATTAATAATGGGTCGTTTAATACACACAATAGAATTTTTAGAGGTGATGTGACAAGTCTTTGATGTAGATAATAGAATTCAGAGGCAATATGGACGTGAATTTGCATATATGATGATTATCCTTGGGTCAAGTGAGACTCAAGAATAAGATATCTCTTAAAATAGCTGGGTATCAAAAGATGATGCTTGCAATGATATGGTAGATGGGTTAATCCGTTGAAGATGTATTATAAGATCTGGATGGACTCCACTGGGGATTGTTGAAGATTTATTATCTGTTGTAAGTAAAAGATAACAACTCGAAGATTTGGGGTATGTACAATATTTGTCAGAAAATATAGTACACACTTTCAAACATGGTACTTCTTCAAAAATTTGTCGTTGATAGGCATCATAGCGATTCGGCCATCCATCCTGGTTAGTTGATAAGCTCTGTTTGAGAAAACTTTGCTTACAACATAAGGACCTTGACACTTTGGTTCGAACTTGCCCTTGTTTATGTGTGTTATAGTCATAGGACATCTGACAGTAAGGACCAGCTCGCCTTTTTAAAATGCTCGTACTTTGACTTTACGGTTGAAGGCTTTTGAGATATGGGCTTGATATAGCACGAAGTGTTGTTGAGCTAGTAGCCGCTTCTCGTCGAGTGCTTCAAGTTTCTGAAGTCGAAGATGATTATTGTTTTCTATTGTGAGTTCATTGGCAATAGCTATTCTCAGTAACAAAATTTGAATTTCCAGTGGTAGGACAGCCTCGCATCCGTACACCAAAGAGAAAGATATACAGCCAGTCGGAGTATATACGGTAGTACGGTAGGCCCATAAACATTCTCCAAGCTTTTTGCTCCAGTTCCATTTATTGGTAGAAATGAACTTCTTGAGAAGCTTGATGATTGTCTTATTGAATGCTTCAGTCAAATCGTTAGCTGCAGGATTATACGTTGTAGAAGCAACATTTTTTATTCGATTGTCATCACAGAATCGAGTGAACTTCTGACTAACAAATTGAGGTCCGTTGTCATGGATGATTCGCCGAGGAACATCGAATCGATAGATTATATGATGTTTGATGAAGTTGATGACATTGCTTGTCTTGACTTCTGCTGAGGGTATAGCTTCTGCCCATTTTAAGAAGTAATCGGTTATAACTAGGATAAACCGACATCCTCGAGATGATGGCAGATTGATAGGTCCAATGACATCCATGCCCCAAGCTTCAAAGGGCCAAGATGCTGCAGTGGGGTACAGGAATTCTGATAGTTTATGGATGAAATTTGTGTGGATCTAACATGCTCGGCATTTCCTCGCATATTCAATCGCATCTGTCACCATGGTAGGCCAGTAATATCCCATACGTCGAATATGATCCTGTTGCTTAGGACCAGGCTGATGTGCACCACAGACACCATCATGAGCTTTATGTAGTATCTACTTTTCTTCATCTCTCGCAAGACAACGTTGGAGCATAACGACAAATGATCGTCAGTAGAGTGTTTTAGAGGCGTGATTGTAATAGAATCGAAGTGACCGCCGACAGATTATCGTTGCTTCTTTGGGATCCTCAGGTAAGATGTCATGTACCGCAAAGTCGATGAAAGGAGCCCTCCAATCTTTGCTAGTAGTACAGATCTCAACTGAATTGCTGGATTCATGATGCAGATTATTCTTGATGCAGAATAATTCCTTGTTAGTGATGATAATTAGCTGTTGTCTTTTTACAGGAATCGCTAATACTGCAGCTAGATTAGCAAGTGCATCAGCTTCTGTGTTGCATGCTCGACATACATTTTCAATGAAGAAACCCTTGAATGAAGAGGCCAATTTTACTACTGCTTCCTGATATGGGATGAGATTGTCACGCCCCAGAACTAGAATACTGGAGAACGGGGGCAGACATAGCCAGCTACGTATATTGAAATGGAAACTACCTCGATATACGGTCATGACTGTCTAGATATATGAGGGTTTACTACAAGCCAATAGTCTCTTATGGTCATGAACAAGCCTAATGTCTCAATCACAAGCAAGTAAGTAAGGTCACAAGATGTATAATCATAAATATACAATCTTAAGGCGTCCCAAATATTACATATTCAGTTGATCATGAAGCTAGTCGTTACAAAATGTT
Organism: Iris pallida; assembly: GCA_029216955.1. NCBI lineage: Eukaryota > Viridiplantae > Streptophyta > Magnoliopsida > Asparagales > Iridaceae > Iris > Iris pallida. The sequence goes on from JANAVB010024481.1 coordinate 127,126, forward strand.
AGGACTAGCAAGAGTTTAGTCGTACATGAAACCCTAGGATTTGTTAATCATGTTTACAGCCCGTAGGCAGACAGTAAGTAAAAGTGCATCGAGCTAACAGGTGCTCGTCGGCTAAACGCCTCAAAAGAATAATTTTACAGTAGAGTGAGCGAAACAAAATAGAAAACCCACTCGTAGCCCGGGTTCCTTCTAGTCGCCACCATTGGGCTGGAAGCTTGGTAGATCCTCGGAAGCTGCTCCGAAATCTGGCCACACAAAACCAGTTGGGTCAACCCCAGAAAGAGCAAGTACCACAAGGGGGCCACGAAATAAGAACAAAAGCCAGCAATCAGCACAAGAAAATCTAATATTAAAATTTAAAACTTACGAAAACATGGCAGGGTGATATACGACGAGATAACCATGGAACTATTCCGATAGCCAGGTTATAACCCGTAAACCAAACAAGGACCGGGGTTGTAACCCTTCGTCTGAACAGAACTTGGTTTCCCACCATTTATCGGCAAGATAATAATGCAAGAAATCAAGGCAGGGAGCAATCTTGTACTGGATCAAGACATGGCTAAACTGGTTATACCTTATTCAATCAATCACGGCCAAGCAGATACTACGGCTTGCTACTTTAACTAACTAGGGTTATCACAGGCCTAATTACTAACAAGATGCAGTGAGATTGTTCCACAGCCACAAGCCCTACAGACAATCCAGGTTATCCAGGTCAAAAATTAGGGGTTGAATTCAGGTAGGTACATCGCCCGGGAGACAAATGTACCCTTAGGTGACTTAGAGGGTGCAACACGCGACGGTGTGCTGGAAATATGCCCTACTCGACGGTAGGCTACAGATCCCAAGAGCGCCCTGGTAACGGGATTGCCTGTAGCTGTGTCATCTCTTCATGACTACTGTGTTATTCTAGTTATTAACCTTAATCCATTTTAGTAGGTACTCCTGACCGTGGTACTCAGGAGTCCCATCCTAGACATGATGCAAGATAGGACAAGTGGATTTAACAAGCAAGCAAGAAAGAACTACCCACGGTGTCAAGGCAAGTCAAGTTAATTAGCCGTCGCAACAACATTAAGATAAATCATGTTAGGGTACTTGTCGGGAGTGCGCCACGACGGGCCACTATCATGTTAGGTTGGTCATGTCAGGAGTGCACCACTACGGGTCACTGTCGTGTTATGCTAGTTCCTTGTCATACCATGCTATGTACAATAGTCATTCCAAACATATTAAGTAAAATTAAGTTCATGACAAAAGGCGTAAGGATATAAAATGGGCGTAAAATATCTAATAAAATATCATTATACACGGCTATAGAAGAGCCAAGCTCAAAGAAATAAGACCAAAACTCCAAGAGCCACTGGGTTAAGCAAGGGGTCAGGGGAACAGCGTATGCACAAGGGCACGCACAGCGTACGCACGAAAGCACGCACGCAGAGAGCTAAAGTACGCACGCAGGAGAGCTACGTACGCAAAAAGTCACGTACGCAGGAGAGCGACCACGCACGCAGGTGAGCTGTGTACGAGAAAAGTCACGCACGCAGGAGAGCTGCGTACGAAAAAAGTCACGCACGCAGGAGAGCTGCGTACGCGTAAAAACATGCACGCAGAGGAGCTGCGTACGCACAAAAGCACGCACGCAGGAGAGCTGCGTACGCGTAAAAACACGCACGCAGAGGAAAGGGTCTTCTTCTCCATGGCTGAGAAGAAGCTCTCATGGCTCCCAAAACTTCAAGGCATCACAACTTGGCCATCCGAACTCCAAATCCGGATTTCCAAAGCTCCAACCAGGGTGGAATTGAACTCTCTTCCACATAGAAACATCAAAACCCATAAAAATCCAACTTAAATAGATCAAACCATGCAAAATCCAAAAATAGCTAAAACCTAGATCTAGAACAATGGAGACTCCAAATCACAAAATGCCAAGATCTAATGTTGATCACCATGTCCTAATCTAGCAAATTTACAAATAAAATAGGGTTCTTATATGGTGGCAAGGTGCACTTGCCTAAGGGTTGGTGTTGTGTAGAGGAAGGAGAAGAGTGTTGTGTAGAGGAAGGAGAAGAAGAAATTAATGGAGGTTTATGAGGAGAGAGAAGAAGTTGGTGGAGTTTTAAAGAGGGTGGGATGTGGTGTGTTGAGGATGGAGCATAGGCTAAGGTGTTCCAATACATAATAAACCAAATCAAACCAAACCATCCCAATTAAAACCGAGCCATGTCAAAACCCGAAATACGAGAAACACCGAAATTCCACAAGTTGAGAAAAAAATAAAAATACATGACAAAATCCAGATACGAGTATAAATACGAAATACGGGAAATACGGGAAATGAGGGTGACAACTCTACCCACCTTAAAAGAATTTCATCCTCGGAATTTAATCAAGGAGCTAGAGATTGTCACGACAAGCTACATTGAGCACAGGCAAGCTACACTAAGCAGTTCAATCATACAATCATACAATGCAAGCAAGGAAGGGAAAACGTAAGGCATAAGAAAGACATTATACCTCACGAGTCAAACAGATAGGGATATCGCGATCGGATGTCATCCTCACGCTCCCACGTTGACTCACCTAGAGAGTGATCACCCCAAGCAACACGGACTAATTTAATAGTCTTGTTCTTGAGTATCTTCTCCCTCCGGTCCAAAATAGACACGGGCCTCTCCTCATACGAAAGGTTGGTACCAACAACCAATTCCGAATGGTCTAGGATGTGGCTCGGGTCCGAAATATACCGTCGTAATTAGGACACATGGAATACATCATGCACCTCACTTAGCGACGGCGGAAGAGCGAGACGATAGGATACATCTCCTACTCGCTCTAGAATATCGAACGGCCCTATATACCTAGGACTAAGCTTTCCTCGCACGCCGAAGCGAATGACGCCGCGGTTAGGTGAGATCCTAAGGAATACATGGTCGCCGACAACAAATTCTAAGGGACGCCGATGAGCATCGGCCCAATGGCGCTGGCGGTCCTGGGTAACTCGGTGGTGATCTCTGACCTTCCTGCCAATTCAACTGTCTGGGAAATCAATTCGGGTCCGAGCATCTGCCTCTCTCCGACATCGTCCCATGCTAGCGGGGATCTGCACTTCCTGCCATAAAGAGCCTCGAAGGGTGCCATCTGGATACTGGCCTAATAACTATTGTTGTACGAGAATTCCACCAGGTGCAGATGATTCTCCCATGAACCACCAAAGTCAAGGGTACAGGATCTCAACATATCTTCAAGTGTCTGGATTGTGCGCTCTGATTGGCCATCCGTCTGCGAGTGATATGCTGAGCTGAATTGAAGGCGAGTCCCCAAACTCTTCTGCAAGCTGCGCCAAAAGTGTGATGTGAATCTTGAATCCCTGTCCGAGGTGATGCTGACTGGCACACCGTAAAGCCTGACGATCTGCCTGAGATACATCTCTGCTAGCTGCGCCGTCGACTGTCCAACTCTGAATAGAAGAAAGTGTGCCACCTTGGTAAGCCTGTCCACAATTACCCAAATAGCATCTCTGCCAGCCGGAGATCTGGGCAATCCGGTCACGAAATCTATGGTTATATGTTTCCATTTCCATTCTGGGATCGGTAAGGGTTGAAGAAGTCCAGCGGGCCTCTGATGTTCAGCTTTAACCTGTTGGCAAACCAAACACCGAGAGACAAACCGGGCTATCTCCCTCTTCATGCCATTCCACCAGAAATGCTGACGAATATAATGGTACATCTTCGTACCACCCGGATGAATAGAATATTGAGAACTGTGGGCTTCAGCCATGACTTCATGTCTGATATCTCTACTGGGTACACAAAGACGAGTGCCGTACCGAAGTGTACCGTCTTTATTGATACATAACTCCGGCCTTCTTCCTGCTTCACACTCTGCTCTGAGTCGCTGGATCTTGGAATCTGTTGACTGCGCCACCCGGATTCTCTCAACTATGCTGGACTGAACCTGAAGACTGGCCATAAATGCCACGCTGGTTGGAAGAACCACTTCAATTCCTATCTTCTGCAGATCTGCCAATAATTCTGGTTGTGCCGTCAGGAGATAAACTCCGGCTCTCCTGCTCAATGCATCTGCTACAACGTTAGCCTTCCCGGGATGATACTGCAAATCCACATCATAGTCCACTAGTAGCTCGAGCCATCTTCTCTGCCGCATATTAAGGTCCTTCTGGGTGAAAACATACTTCAGGCTCTTATGATCAGTAAAGATCTCCACTCTATCTCCGTACAAGTAGTGTCTCCACAACTTCAAAGCAAACACTACCGCCGCCAATTCCAAGTCGTGGGTCGGATAATTCTTCTCATGATCACGTAGTTGACGTGACGCATAGGATATTACCTTCCCATGCTGCATCAAGACACACCCCAATCCTCTGCCTGAAGCGTCGCAATAAACTGTGAATCCTCCGGTCCCATCTGGAAGGGTAAGAATGGGAGCCGTTATCAAACCTCGCTTTAACTTCTCAAATGATTCCTGACACTCTGATGTCCAAACAAACGGCATATCCTTGCGGGTCAACTGGGTCATCGGCGCTGAAATCCTTGCGAAATCTGAAACGAACCGCCGGTAGTAGCCGGCCAATCCAAGGAAACTGCGAACCTCTGCCACTGAGCTGGGTACCGGCCATGACTCGATAGCCATAATCTTCTGGAGATCCACTTCTACTCCTCCTCGGGTAATGATGTGACCCAAGTACGAAATGCGATCGAGCCAGAACTCGTATTTACTGAACTTGGCATACAACTGATGCTCCCTAAGCGTCTGGAGGACGACTCTGAGATACTGCTCATGCTCTACTTCACTCTTGCTGTAGACCAGGATGTCATCTAGGAACATGATCACAAATTGATCCAAGTAAGGTATGAAGATACGATTCATGAGGTCCATGAATACGGCCGGCGCATTGGTCGCTCAAAAGGGCATAACAAGGAACTCCTAATGTCCATACCTCGATCTGAATGCTGTCTTCGGGATGTCCTGCTCTCTGACTCTGATCTGGTGGTATCCCGACCGCAAGTCGATCTTCGAGAACACTGAAGCCCCTCTGAGTTGATCAAACAAGTCATCTATCCTCGAAAGAGGGTATCTGTTCTTAATTGTCACCGAATTCAAGGTACGATAATCAACACATAGCCTGGACGTACCATCCTTCTTTTTCACAAGAAGCATCGGGGCTCCCCAAGGCGATCTACTCGCACGGATGAATCCCTTGGTCCTCAGTTCTTCAATCATCTTGTATAAAATCTCCAACTCTGAAGGCGCCATCCTGTAGACTCGCTCTGATACTGGTGCTGTCCCGGGAGTCAAGTCTATAGTGAACTCAATCTCCCGTTCCGGCGACATCCCTGGAAGCTCCACTGGAAAGACATCTGGAAACTCTTCAACTATCCGGGGTAACTGCACTGCTGCTACTGCCATCTGCAATGATGGGGAAGACGGCTCCAATGCGCCTCTGGAAAACGAAAACTCTGGCTTGTCGGGGATACTAAAGACAACTCTGCCAATATGGCAGTCTATCCTAGCATACTGGTTCCTCAACCAATCCATGCCTAGGACTACATCATAGTCTGCCATAGGAAACTCTATGAATCTAGCGGGGAACTCCCTACCGCTAACTACGATCTGACACAAGAAAAACACTCGATCTACTCCCACAAGGCCATTACCAGTAAGAATATTGAGCCTCACTGATAATGACTCGGGTTCCAATCCTATCCGTGTCGCGAATCGTGCAGACATGAATGAATGCGATGCACCAGAATCAAATAATACAGACGCTGGAGAGGAGTTGACGAGAATAGTACCTGCCACAACCTCATCTGGTGCAACCTTTTCTTCCATAGCCATCATCATGGCCTGACCTTGTCCTCTGGCTGCTGGTCCCCTCTGCTGGAAACCTCTCTGCCTATTCTGGGTCTGAGCTTGGGCTTGTGCATACTGCTGGGGGTGTTGTTGCTGGAATGCCTGAGACTGAGGCGGCAAGGGCCTCGAAGACTGATACTGCTGAACTGGTACTGGGGCCGGTCCTCTCACCGAAGAGCTAGAAGGGTTGGATGCTGATGAACCACCCCTATTCGGGTAAGCCCCTATCCTATGATCTGCTGCTCCACACGCCAGGCACAATCCCTGCGCCCTGCGACAGTCTGCCACCACATGCCCTGGCTTCCCGCAATAAAAACATCCCATCGTGGAAGTCTGCGTCTGCTTCTGCTGCTGCGGGTACATCGGGGTCGAATGCTGAACCGACGTTACTGAGGCCGCCCGCCTCGGAGTTCCAATGGACAATCCCCTAGCTGCCGGGGCTGGAGCTGATGATTGGTGCATCTGTCTGTGGGACCGCTTCCTACCTCCGGTCCTATCTACGATCCTCTGGGAGGTATACTCATGCCTCCTAGCTGCTCTCAAGACTGCATCGAACGTCTGGTGCTCGAACTGCTCAACCGCCAACAAGATCTCCAAATATAGTCCCTGCTGGAACCGCTTGGCCCTATCAAACTCGGTCGCCACCAAGGTGGGGGCAAACCTACTGAGTCTAGAAAACTCCGATGCATAACTGTCGACTATTCTGCCTTCTTGCTTCAAGTTGGTAAATCTGGTCTGCAGGTCGTACCGAGCTACAGTATCGAAATACTTCGTCTGGAATCTCTCTCTAAACACTGCCCAAGCAATGGGTGCCACTAATCCCGTGGCTTGCGCCGCCCACCAACTGCGAGCCAAGTCCAACAATTGCAGGCATACCACCGCCACCTTCTCATTCTCGGGTGTCCTAGCTGCTTCCAGAATCACCTCGGTATCCTGAAGCCATGCATCCGCGGCAATCGCATCCTCGGTGCCGTCGAAGAAAGGAGGGTTCAATCGCTTGAAGCTGTTCGCCGCCTGGTTCCCTGGATGACCACCTCTGGTCAAAGCATCTTGAACTATCTGGTACAGGGCGTCGCTTCGACGATCCTGGAAAGCTATCAAAGTTCTGATGAGGCCTACTAAGGTACCATCATCTGGCTCTGTGGGCTGGACGGGCTGAACTGGTGACTCTCCTCCAGTAGGCACAACTCTGGAGGCTACCCTGGAATGCTGGGCTTGATCTCCGGGTTGCTGCTGGTCCACGGGAGGTGCTCCTCCTTGCTGATCGGCAGGGTCAGGTACAGTGCCGCTGAGGAAGACGACACAGGGAAACAATAAGGAAGGACCAGGACAGATCAACGGTACAAGCATATAATCAGGGCAAGAATTTCAGGGATTTGAAAATACGGACGGAGATCAAGGGCGAATACTGATTGAGACATCTATTCGGTAAACCCTCACATTTCTTGATTGACAAGACCTGCATGGGCCACCACTTAAACCATGTCACGCCCCAGAACCAGAATACTGGAGAGCGGGGGCAGACATAGCCAGCTACGTATATTGAAATGGAAACCACCTCGATATACGGTCACGGCTGTCTAGATATATGAAGGTTTACTACAAGCCAACAGTCTCTTATGGTCATGAACAAGCCTAATGTCTCAATCACAAGCAAGTAAGTAAGGTCGCAAGATGTATGATCATTAAATATACAATAATAAGGCGTCCCAAATATTACATATTCAGCTGATCATGAAGCTAGTCGTTACAAAATGTTAGGACTAGCAAGAGTTTAGTCGTACATGATCAACCCTAGGATTTGTTAATCATGTTTACAGCCCGTAGGCAGACAGTAAGTAAAAGTGCATCGAGCTAACAGGTGCTAGTCGGCTAAACGCCTCAAAAGAATAATTTTACAGTAGAGTGAGCGAAACAAAATAGAAAACCCACTTGTAGCCCGGGTTCCTTCTAGTCGCCACCATTGGACTGGAAGCTTGGTAGATCCTCGGGAGCTGCTCCGAAATCTGGCCACACTAAACCAGCTGGATCAATCCCAGAAAGAGCAAGTGCCACAAGGGGGCCACAAAATAAGAACAAAAGCCAGCAATCAGCACAAGAAAATCTAATATTAAAATTTAAAACTTACGAAAACATGGCAGGGTGATATACGACGAGATAACCATAGAACTATTCCGATAGCCAGGTTACAACCCGTAAACCAAACAAAGACCGGGGTTGTAACCCTTCGTCTGAACAGAACTTGGTTTCCCACCATTTATCGGCAAGATAATAATGCAAGAAATCAAGACAGGGAGCAATCTTGTACTGGATCAAGACATGGCTAAACTGGTTATACCTCATTCAATCAATCACGGCCAAGCAGATACTACGGCTTCCTACTTTAACTAACTAGGGTTATCACAGGCCTAATTACTAATAAGATGCAGTAAGATTGTTCCACAGCCACAAGCCCTGCAGACCATCCAAGTTACCCAGGTCGAAAATTAGGGGTTGAATTCAGGTGGGTACATCGCCCGGGAGACAAATGTACCCTTAGGTGACTTAGAGGGTGCAACACACGACAGTGTGCTGGAAATATGCCCTACTCGACGACTGGCTACAGATCCCAAGAGCGCCCAGGTAACGGGATTGCCTGCAGCTGTGTCATCTCTTCATGACTACTGTGTTATTCTAGTTATTAACCTTAATCCATTTTAGTAGGTACTCCTGACCGTCGTACTCAGGAGTCCCATCCTAGACATGATGTAAGATAGGACAAGTGGATTTAACAAGCAAGCAAGAAAGAACTACCCACGGTGTCAAGGCAAGTCAAGTTAATTAGCCGTCGCAACAGCATTAAGATAAATCATGTCAGGGTACTTGTCGGGAGTGCGCCACGACGGGCCACTATCATGTCAGGTTGGTCATGTCAGGAGTGCACCACTATGGGTCACTGTCGTGTTATGCTAGTTCCTTGTCATACCATGCCATGTACAATAGTCATTCCAAACATATTAAGTAAAATTAATTTCATGACAAAAAGCGTAAGGATATAAAATGGTCGTAAAATATATAATAAAATATCATTATACAGGGCTATAGAAGAGCCAAGCTCAAAAAAATAAGACCAAAACTCCAAGAGCCACTGGGTTAAGCAAGGGATCGGGGGAGCAGCGTACGCACAAGGGCACGCACAGCGTACGTACGAAAGCACGCACGCAGGAGAGCTAAAGTACGCACGCAGGAGAGCTGCGTACGCGAAAAGTCACGCACGCAGGAGAGCGGCGTACGCGAAAAGTCACGCATGCAGGAGAGCTGCGTACAAGAAAAGTCACGCACGCAGGAGAGCTGCGTACGAGAAAAGTCACGCACGCAGGAGAGCTGCGTACGAGAAAAGTCACGCACGCAGGAGAGCTGCGTACGAGAAAAGTCACGCACGCAGGAGAGCTGCGTACGCGTAAAAACACGCACGCAGAGGGGCTGCGTACGCACAAAAGCACGCATGCAGGAGAGCTGCGTACGCGTAAAAACACGCACGCAGAGGAAAGGGTCTTCTTCTCCATGGCTGAGAAGAAGCTCTCATGGCTCCCAAAACTTCAAGGCATCACAACTTGGCCATTCGAACTCCAAATCCGGATTTCCAAAGCTCCAACCAGGGTAGAATTAAACTCTCTTCCACATAGAAACATCAAAACCCATAAAAATCCAACTTAAATAGATCAAACCATACAAAATCCAAAAATAGCTAAAACCTAGATCTAGAACAATGGAGACTCCAAATCACAAAATGCCAAGATCTAATGTTGATCACCATGTCCTAATCTAGCAAATGGACAAATAAAATAGGGTTCTCATGTGGTGGCAAGGTGCACTTGCCTAAGGGTTGGTGTTGTGTAGAGGAAGGAGAAGAGTGTTGTGTAGAGGAAGGAGAAGAAGAAATTAATGGAGGTTTATGAGGAGAGAGAAGAAGTTGGTGGAGTTTTAAAGAGGGTGGGATGTGGTGTGTTGAGGGTGGAGCATAGGCTAAGGTGTTCCAATACATAATAAACCAAATCAAACCAAACCATCCCAATTAAAACCGAGCCATGTCAAAACCCGAAATACGAGAAACACCGAAATTCCACAAGTTGAGAAAAAAATAAAAATACATGACAAAATCCAGATACGAGTATCAATACGAAATACGGGAAATGAGGGTGACAGAGATCTTGATGCCGAACTTCATACATGCCTCTAACCTTGTTGACAATCAGTTTAAACTCTCCGTATACTTCAAGATACTTGATATCCAACTGTTTAGCTAATTAGAGACCGATGAGTAGAGCATTGTATTCAATAACATTATTGGAACATGGCTCATCCAGGGAATAGGCTCTTTGAATAGCTAGTCCTTCTCGTGATACGAGGACAATTCCAACTCCAGCAACAATGATACCATTGGGTTCAATTCTAGATGCACCATCAAAGAATAGACGCCAAGCAAGTATTATTTCTGAGAGCATGTTAGATTCCAGAGTTTCATCAGGAATTTTATCATAAAGTTTAGAAGTCTCAGGAATTGGATTAACAGCCAAGAAATCAACTAGGGCTTGACCCTTAACAGACTTTTGTGCGACATAGACCATATCATATTGTGCTAGCAATATAGCCCATGTAGCTAGTCTGGAATTGAGAGTACTAGGCTTCTTCTTCAAAACCCGTAAAGGATTGACTCTGGAGATGACATGAATGGTCTGGCCAGTGATGTAATGTTGTATTTTTTGGACGACGAACATCAAGGCTAGACATTTTTTTTCTACCGGGCTATATCGATGTTCAGCACCGATCATCGTGCGACTGAGATAGTAAATTGCTTATTCATGACACTCCTTATTCTTCTGGACTAGTAGGGCACCCAGGGAATGATCCATTGCTCGAACATACAACAGAAAGGATATTCCTGTGATTGGAGGAACTAGGATTGGAGGGTTTATCAAGTACCGCTTTAAGTCTTCAAATGCTTGCTGGCATTCGTCAATCCAAATAAAAGACACACCTTTCTTCACAAATTGAGTGAACGGTCTGCAGCGTCCAGAGAGATTTGAAATGAATCTCCTCATGTACGCAAGTCGACCCTAGAATCCTCGTAGCTCTTTTAGGTTGCGTGGAGGACGCATCTCTTGAGTGGCTTTGACTTTCTCGGGATCAACGTTTATACTCTTAGAGGTAATGACGAATCCGAGGAATTTGCCACTATAAACTCCCAGGAATGACTTGGTAGGATTCATCTTGAGTTGATGCTGGGGCATTAGATCGAATATAGTTCTTAAATCTTGGATGTGATATTCCTTTATACGACTTTTGACAATAATACCATCAACATAGCATTCGACTGTCTTTCGTAAGTGTTCACGAAAGATGGTGCTCATGGCCCGCTGATATGTTGCACCAGCATTCTTAAGGCCAAATGGCATGACTGTGTAGCAGTAGACTCCTAAAGGAGTGCAGACAGATGTATGTCTTTCATTTTCGAAATCCATCCTGATTTGATTATACCCGAAGAATCCATCCATGAAAGACATGTTAGGGTTATATACTAAAAGCATCACTTTTGTAATAATCATATTTTCTTAAATTTTGAATGAGAATCATATGGCAAATGTTTGTATATTGTATTTGTTGCAAGTGTTAATGCAAATGTCTGATATTCTATATTGTAATAATATGGTGTGTGGTGTCACACAGAAGATGATATTATCAGTTCCCTATGGATAAATTTTGAATGAGAATCATATGGGCAAATGTTTGCATATTGTATTTGTTGTAAGTGTTAATGCAAATGTCTGATATTCTATATTGTAGATAATATGGTGTGTGGTGTCACACAGAAGAGCATATTATCAGTTCCCTATGGAGTATATAAATAGTTTACAACCTAGATGGACTTGGAAAATCTATTGGAAAGGTTGTAGTATAATCTGGTATTAGTCTATCTTGACTATAGGTTTACACTAGTATACTTTGTGTGTTATTCTCTTTGTACTGACTATATAAGGAAACAAACACCTCTGTTATTATGGATGCTTGTGCTCTTAATCCTGATATAATAACAGACATGTATATGCAGTGTGCATTACTTTAACTCATGAAAGAGTGAGATTCATTATGGATCAACAACCTCTATAAATTGGGTAATGACATTGTATGTATGATGGGTTATTGATTATAAATAGAATCCATGTTCCGATACATCGGGTTGATGATGTCCCCTTAAGGAGCTCATAAGGATTGTCATGTAAACCCTGCCGGTGGATTATATCCGACATGACAAATAAAGTTGAACGGTACTACTTAAAGATAAAAGATGTAAGATGTCGAATCAATATAGTTGTCAGTAACTTATTTGATCGACGGACATACGATATCTTAACATGGGGAGCCAAACGAGCATATAATAAAAGGAGCCCACAAACATAATTTGGGATTAGGGAGGTAGTGCAGCAATAGCTCATTAGTGGACCGAGCTATTGTTAATGGGCCTGGATTGTGTGTTCGGGCTGAGCACGGGATATCCAGATCCGTTAGGAGGCCTAACCCTAATTTTTTCTTATGGTCCCTGCCGTAGCCTATATATATCCTCTATTCTCTGGCCGCCAAATTACTGATCAAAAGTCTGAAGCTTTCTCTAAATTCGTGATTCACATAAGGAGAGAACGAGAGGGTTGCCAAGGAGAAAAAAAGGTTGGGAGATCATCGTCCACACGACGTCCAACTCGAGGAAGGAATACGTACAGAAGATATTGGGGTCGTCCGCTCGAGATTGCCAGGAATTACTTGTCTTCTTTTTGTCGTAGGTATAATTCGTGAACCCTAGTTTCTGCCTATGAAGGGTTAGAACACGTATTAAATCTGTTTAAATTTCTATCGATCAATACGCACACCAAAGTAAGGGTCCTGGGAATCCCAGTTCTATCAAGACATTCGTTCAACCCACAGGTGTTGTCGATCATGATATCAGTAATAAAAAAAGGGAACTCATCTTTGGGACAAGCTTTATTAAGGTCTCTAAAGTCAATGCAGACTCGGACCTTTCCTATTTTTTTTATAACTGGGACGATGTAAGCCGCTCAGTTCGGATATTGTTCCTCCCTAACAAAGCCGCAAGCAATGAGCTTCTTGACTTCAACTTCTATGGCATCCATCATATCTAGTCGAAATCGATGATGTTGTTGTTTGACCAGTCTAGAATTTGGCAGAATATTGAGTTTGTGGGTAGCGATTCGAGGATCTAACCCTGGCCTATCTTTATAGCTCCAGATGAATACATCAATATATTCTTTGATGAGCTAGATCAGTTCTTGTTTATTTGCTTCTGAAAGACTTTTGCTAATAAAGATTGGCCTTGGAGAAGCTTCATCTCCGACGTCAATCTGGACCAATTGATCCTCAGTGGGTGGTTCACATTGTTCGAAGCAAAGTTCCCATTGAGTATCCATCCTTTGTGCCCAAGGATCAGTTTTAGGGGTTTCGATGAAGTCATCATCGAGTCACTCGATGGACGTGCCCTATGCTGGTGTCTGAATCCCATGATGCAGAGTCAGAAGAGTTAGACCGTTCTTCTTTATCGAACTCAGAAACATCTGGGCTTGAGATTGGCGAAGTATAACCTAACCCATGCTTTGTTTTGTTGTAATATTACAATAACTTTCCTTTTCAACCAGGTATACGAATAGGAGTTCGTCTACCTTTACCACTATTGAGGCCAAATTTGAAATTGTAGCCCATCTTTTAGATGATGTTCTTAGATTATTGACTGTAACGACGTAGTTGAAGTCACCCGCTATTATCGTTTTCAGAGTCGATATCGAATGTAGCCTTTTGATTTAATCCTTTGCTAAAGAGGATAGGATGCTCATATTTCTTTCGGAAAGGAACTAGAAAGAATAAGTTTTGTACTGATTCGAGTGATACTTCATTTCGGAGAGGTTGAACTGCTCCTAAGGTAAGGGGTTCAAAGTTATCCAGGATTTTTAGATAACATTATAATTGACATCAATATACTACAAAGGAGATGCTACTTTATTGATACTTGCATCAATATTTACAATAGTATTTTTGACCTTAGCCGATAGCTTACCAAGATTAATAACAAGAGGAGGAGAAGTAGAAGGCTTGTGACGACGAAGGTCGATAACAAGAGGCTCAGAAGAGGTGAGCTCCCTATGCTTCATCTTTTCAGCAGGAGGATGCTTGGTAGAAGGAGAGAGATTAATGGTCAACGTCTGAGAAGACGAGGGACGAGAAGTGCATCCCTTAACTGAAATCATGAGAACCTCGTCCGGACTCTCTTTTCGATCTTCTTCAGTGTCCATGGCCAGTACGACTTTTATGAACTCTTTTTTATACATTCGGGAGTCTGTATAATATGCCTCGATACCGTAGAAGGGATTAAGATCAGCCACTTCCTTTCGTACTTCTCCATTGTCATCAACATATTTAAAGCATTGATGGAGGGTAGATGGCACACTGTTGTGTTCATGCAACCATGTTCTTCCTAGCAATATGTGGTAGGAGACATGATTGTCAATCACATAGAAAGTGACCTTTGTACGGAGATTTTCAATTTGGACTTTGAGGCAAATCTTTCCCAGCAGTTCACTTCTTCCAGAATTGAACCCCAGAATAGTCGTGATTGTTGTAGAGAGATTATGGAATGGGATTTTAAGTGCATCCAACAAAGTTTTTAGCATAATACTGCGTACAGATCCCGGGTCGACTAGAATGCAATCGACCTTCATTGTATCGATATACCCCGTATAGTAGAAAGGTCGGTCATGTCAATTGTCCTCCAGAAGTGTATCATCTTGAGTGAAGGTGATCTTAGGAATCAGTTCGATTACACTATGGCAGTGAGAATAGGCCATGGTGTAGGATCGATGGCACCTCTAGAGGGGGTGAATAGAGTGCAGCAGAAAAATAATTACCAATAAAAAAATTCTAAGCAAGTGAAGCAGATAATCAATCAAATTGAAAGTGCGAGTAAAGCAGTAAATAGTACAGGCTAGAAAGCAATATGCAGACACAACAAGCTTATACTAGTTTCCCTCTAAAAGGACTAGTCCAGTTCGCGAGAACTCTTGCTCGCTATATCCACTATTTTGAATAGATATTACACCGCATGCTTTGCTCCGAAGAACATGCTAACTTCAACACCATCGTATTTTTATTCGAAGCCCATGATCAAACTTCAATAACACCTTTCTGAGAAAAGCTTTTATACGTGAAGCTTTGTACAACTCGAATACTCCTAATCGGAAACCACCAGCACTAGAAGAATCGGGTTGTCTTGGAGATTTGAAGATTAAAGCTTTGTAATTTGAATAGAAAGCTTAGGAATAGATAGAAAGATGAAGAATGAATGAGTGAATAGAAATAGGAATTTTTTCTCTTTTTATAGGTTTTCTAAGACATAGTTCGAGCAGAACACGATAGCCTAACGTTCATAATTTTCAACATTGGTGATCCAAAAGAATAGGTAAAGCTGCTGACCAGGATGAAATCCAGGTGACCGAGTTCGGGCAGAACTCTGGCCGAGTTCGGTTACAAGGGTTTCTGGTCGAATAAATATGAAAAATAAGAGGAGATGTAAACTATAATTTCGATTTCTTTTCATATCACATTCAGAATTTTAAGTCCATTGTCGAATTCGGTTTGACTATGGCTTAATAGGCCAACAATCTCCCCCATTTTGATAATTTGACAAAACTACGATTGATACTAAAGAATGTTCAGCTCGATTTGGAAGTAGACTTGATGTGGTATTGAAGGTACGGTTGCAGCTTTGGCCGTCAATATTGGTATAATATAATTGCTCCCCCGTAATGTACAGTCAATTCTTGTTACTCTCCCGTAACAAAACATATAAGCTGAATCTGTCTAGAAAAGAAAAAAATTCTCCAAACAAACTTTTAGTGATAAAAAAATTTGTAAGCAACATGCAGCAGAGCATTTAAATATCCATCATCTAGTATCATATTACTCCCCCGTTTTGTCATATGAACAAATGATAGTAGTAATACTCAACACAGTCTAGAGTAATATCAAAATATTACACATAAAAATATGAATAGAGCTGAAATAAGAAGTACTCGCATAAACTAAAATAGAGAGAGAGTATATACGACACTAATAAAGTTGATAATGCTTGAAAGAAGCATTTATCACTAATACAAAGTCACACAAAAAATAAAAAACATAACTAGTGGTGAACTATCACGAGCAAACATATCCTCAATCGTCATCCTCATCATCACCAGCAATAGCAGCTCTGGAAGGATCGGTCTCAGCTGAACGGTTGGGATCATATCGGGCAGCAGCAGGGTCAAAGTAACGCTGAGGCTCTGGATCATCAATCCGATAGCCAAGTCTGGTAGGATCACGAACCATAGGAATGGGTCCACTAGGGTTGTGAGCAAGACTGTATGACATATCCTATATAGAGTTGGATATGGCCTGGAACTGAAGGGTAGTAGGAAAATCTATAGAGCAAAATTGATGCATCATAAGAGTCTGAAGTGACTCAAGAGTAACACCACCGAGAGGATGAGTAGGAGGATGAGTATCAGCAGCTAATGGGTCAACTAGAGGAGGAGCCGGAATAGTAGGTGCTGGAGCAGGAGCAGAACGATGATGCTCATGAAGAAAAGCAGGAGCACCATCCTCAACACAATTGTAAGCCCACTTCCCAATTTTTTTATTTTTTATTATTTTTATTTGATTACGATTTACTTTTAAGGTCATTTGGACCTTAGTAAGCATTATTTAGCTATTATATAGTTTATCATAATTTTTATATATTTTAGATAATTTTTAAATATCTATTTTGTGAAGATTTATATATTTTATTGAATTTCATGATTTACCATATGGCCATTCGGGGTTATTTTCGGGACCCAGTATTTTATTTAGATCCTAGAACCTCAAAAACTATTTTCTAAATTTTGTAGATTTTTTTGGTATTTTCTGGAATTACTTTGATAATTAAATATAGGAAAAACCTATTTTCTAGGACTTCTGGAATTTATTGTGCTAGCCTAAGAGCAAATATTGAACCCAAATATTTTTGTAGGGTTTATTATACTATTTAATATTTTCTAGAAATTTTTCATAATTTTTAGGCATTTTAAGTATTTATTTATTAAGGTTTATATATTTGTAAAGGCTTCTAATATTTATTATGAGGCCATTTGGGACTAATATGGGGTAAAGTATTTTTATTTATATTCTAGAAGGTTAAATATATTTTCTATAATTTTCTACAATTTTTTAGGAATTTTTAGGATTTTATTTGAGTTTATTTGGACTTAAAATAATTTTTCAATGATTTTCTGAATTAAATAAATAATGATCCAGTCATTCACTAGGGGGGGCACCTGTCGGCGCCAACTGCTACAGTAACTGTCTCTTTCTCTCTCCTATATTTATCTTTAAGTATTTCGTAAACCCTAATATTCTCTTGGCCGTTTTGAAAGAGTTGCTTTTTGGAGACCTCGACTTCACGGAGTGATTGCCGTCAACCACGACGTGACTTTAGCGTGCTGTTTTTTTTTATTGGATTCGTCTCGAGGTAAAATTTTTGAGTATAAAATTTATTTTCGTATTGTTTGTTCCTAAATTTCTGGAGAATTCGAAAAGTGTTGGTTGTCCGAAACTTGACACATTTTTGTGTTTTCGAGATTCCGGGAGGACCGGGAATCGAAATCACGAACCGTTTTGAAGTTTCGGAAAGCCAACACAGAGCTCCACGACATATATTTTTTCCAAAAATTAATTCGTTAATCTTAGTTATTCTGTTGAACTCAGAATTGATCGATGAGTCACCGTTTTGGTCACGATTAGCCATAACGGCGATATCATTTGACCAAAACGTTAATTTGCGGCACGGTTGATTCGAGCGCACTCGTGGCGCTAAAATCTACCAAGGTGCATTTTCAAAATCTAGAGTTCACAACGTTTGACTAGATAGTCAATGACACACCTCGATTTGTGTGCCATGGTTTCCAAAATTGGAAACATGACTTTTGATGACGAAACTTGCATGTTTAGATTATATTCAGATTATTATTAGGTTAAATTAGGTTTTTAAGTGATTTATTGTAGAATTAACTATTATTAGATTAGTAACCCATCAGCCACTTATTCCATGAATTTAGAACTAGAACCTTAGAATTGACTTGTGGTTTTCGTGCATGGTTCGTGGTACGATATATGTTATAGGTTGACAGCTTCTAGAATGACAATTCCCTCATCCTCGACTTGTGACTACGGTTTGTGCAAGGATTCAGGCAAGTGCACTTTCTGATTGCTTTCGATGTATAGTAGTTTTCCATTTCATGTTTATACATATGCACTTTTGCTTGATGACACGTTGTCACACGGATTAGTATCATGGATTTGTTTATACTTTGTGACTGTCTTTTACATGATTACCATGCTTGCGACTGGATTCCATGAGTACTAGTTGGGCAGGGAAATATCTTAGTAGACATGTGGACTACCCAGAAATATCCCCAAAATGTCAATTCTTGTCAGATAGCAGTCGCACAATTCACGTGTAGGGTGTCAGATTTACCCCTTAGCCGTTCACATGTCGAACAAGATATTTTAAAACACATAGATAGTTTTCTTTACTTGTTTTCTTTATTTTTTTCACCACTTGCCATGACATCCTAGTTACATATTTCTCTAGTTGATACATCTTGTTGTGGAGTTACCTACTTGCTTTCCAGAAATGCCATAACATCAGTTACTTTCTAGTTTCATCTCATATATGATATTTTCATGTCTTATGAATTCTATTGTGCTTTCGCATTGCCGTCGGTTTGTGTGCTTGTTCCATTCCTGATTGAAAACCAACATTTTTTAGGTTAGTTGTGGCTTCACTTAGCATTGGAAGATACGGGTGTACTAGCAGGCAGAAACCTAGAAATTAGATAGATGTGGTATCATTTTCATTAATTGTAGAACCTTGTACTTTCTTTGAATATAAATGTTGTAAATGTTGTAATAAATTTAGAAATGTGAATGAGCAATAAATGTTATTTATGTGATTTTGAGCATCATGGCCTTGACAGCGTTCTACCGTCGACTCTGCGACGTACGCTAGCTTAGACACATCTCTTATCCGAAAAGCGGGTGCAGGTCGTGACAACAATCCTCGAGTCCAACCTCAAAGTGCTGAAAGATGTAAGAGAGATACATCAGATAAAGAAGACGTCGCGATTTATTGTGAGACGGTTCCATAGCGACGATAATAGTCTTGGATAGACTGAAGGGGATGTGAAAATGGAGATGATAGATAGTTGAAAGCTCTAGATAGGAAATCTCATTAGTGGCAGTATTCTTTGGAATGATGGTAGAGAATACCATTCTATGAAGATCATACAAATAGTTGTTCACATGCCTAGGGCGAAGGGTGCCTTTTGGTCCGAGGTTTGGTTCACATACCGAGATTTTGTATGTAAATGCTGAACTAAAACTGGGTTTAACCTTTCAATACTAAGCTATGACACTGTACCAGGACACACACACATGCCTACTCTCTAACCATATGAACATGCCCCCATACACATGATCCTAGTTTTCCCTCTCTAACGCTCTCTCTGTATATATATTGTGATTGGATTTCAATGCAAGTGACTTTCGATTCTTTAACTTGTGATTTTGATTTTCTTGGGATAGTACTTTTTTTTTCAAATGATTGGTAGTTACCTTCCTTTATATTTTTTTATGAGTACCAGTTTTCATACGGGGTGGTAGACAACCTTATAGTTTTGATGGTTGTTGTTCTGCATCTTTTCTCGTTTAGCACCCTGAATTTGTTTGTGTGTTTGATACCCTATGACCGTTGGTTAGCATGACTAGTATACCTAGATGAGACTTTCACTACCACCGTATGCCATGACCCTGTATGTCGTCCTTTTGATCACATGATTTGTTTTAATCTGGGACTTTGATTATGGGGGTTTGACCTAGAGGGAGTAGGGACATTTTAATTTCGAGGACAAAATTTTTATAAGGTGGGTAGGATGTTAGCACCTTGAAATTCGGGTTGATTTTTTATTTTATTTTATTTATTTTCTGACTGTTTGGTTTCATTAAATATTTTATTCTATTTATTTATCTGTTAGTGTACTTTTTTATGCCATTGATATTTGGAGTATCAGGGATGTTCAACTCTGGAAATCCTCTTCACGAGTTTTGGAGTGGACACGATTACCTTCATGACGGTATATGGTGTCCCACCCAAACTTGTTCCCTTGTGCCCTTTTTTCTTCGCTGAACTTCGGGTCGAATTAGACCGTTTGATCAGTAATTGATTTTCCCACTTTTTTCCTCGATCATTTTCAGCGCGTTACCATGATATTTAAATTGGGAGCGCAAGACCAGTCATTTCCTTGAAACCAACTCCTCATTGATGATCTACTCGAGACGCTCGTCACCCATGACCTTCGTTTCCCACTCATTCATGTCATTTTGGGCTCCATTTGATTCGCACAACTTTCTCGACGCGTGACCCGATTTTATTTCACGCCACGACGTCACATTCATTTTCCAACTTGATTTGTGGGTCCCCTGTTGACCAAAACCTGTCAGCCCCAACTATGGACATGGCCCACTTTGAGCCTACTATCCGTCCGACACTTGTGTCCCATTATTTGGAATCTCCATGTGCAACTTATTGACTCATGATCATCAACATCTAATTTTAATTTGATTTTTGTACGATGTCCAGTTTTGACCCAATCCGGCTCCACCGAGCCCAGTCCAGCTTCGTGCTACCCTCCATCATGACACTCTAATATTTTGTTGCCCAAAATATCAGATATCCATTTACCCATTTTTTCTATATTTAATAGAATTTTTGTTGAATTAATCTCCATTGGAACAACCTATTTTCTCTATTTAATTCCTAGCCTTTGGATTGTTCAAACTAATCCTATCCATTAAATTCCTCATTCATTTTTTCCCCAACCCTTGGCAGCCATGTGCCGGCCCTAGTTTCAAGGATTGGATAACTTTCCTCTCTCCCTCTTATCCTTTCTCTCTCTGTCCTTTCTATTGTTCTTATCAAACCATGCAAAAACTACAACAACAAAAACTACACCAGCAGCAACTTCGCGCGCACAGCGCGCACGGATCTGCGCGAGCGCGGGGGGCTTGGACGCGCCGTCGTCGTCCACCGTGCTCCGGCGACCCGTCGTGGGTGGCCCCCTCCCTCGGGCGCACCACTGGGGTAGGCCCCATGGCGGCCAACGTCCTCCGGGACGCGCCGTCGAGGCGATTCGTGCGTTTTGCACGACGTCCCGTCGTGACGCGCGCGAAATCACGTTCATTTTGGCGCTCCGTCGCAGCGACTTCGCGCGCATTTTTTCGGAGATCCGACCGTTGGATCGTCGATTTCTTCGCTCCGTCACAATCTCGGTATATCCACCTTCATCCCTGTCAATTTTCGTCCGTTAATTTTATCGTTTGATACATGAAAATCGGCCACCAAATTGACCGTTTAAATTGTATTAAATTTGGACAGTTTCGCGGGGCCAACTTTGTCAGCTTGTATCTCCTCCACCGCAGCTCCGTTTGGCGTGCTACTAGTTCCTGTGCGAAGCTGGTATAACCCTCTTGCTACCCCTTCAGTTTCGTTTTATTGTGAGCTTGTTTGATTGGTTGAATTCGACGCCAAAGTTGGCCGTTCGAATTCGTAATTTCCAACTTGTAAAATTCTATTTTTGAACACGGGACTCCAGATTTCATTTCTGACACCACCATTAGATTCGTGGCGTCGTTCTGGCATATTTTCATATAAAATTTGTTAGATTTGGAGAACGTGGGCCCGGGCACGTTTTTTGGTGCAAAGCGGGTCCCACATTCTGGGTCAACGGGACTTTTTGACGCCGGCTCATCGGAATCCAATTCCGGAGAATACCGTTGAGTTTCGTATCATCATTCTGGACTCGTTGACAGGTAGTTTGCTGAGTTTTGAGAACTTTGGCTCCGGCATGCATTTCCGTGCAAACCGGAATCCCAAGTTCTGGTCAACGGGCCAAAATGAGATCGGGTCAACGGAATCCAATTCTGGAGATACCGTTGGGTTCGTATCGTCATTCTGGTTGCGTGGACATATAATTTGCTATATTTTATAGACATGTTTTCTTGCACGTTTTTTGGTGCAAAACGGCTCCGACACGGACACCGTTTTGACCCGAAATTACCTTTTTACCCTTGTGTCCAAATTGGACCGTTGGGTAGGCTATCCTAGCTAATTTGACCATTCTGGACACGTTGGCGATGTTCATTTCATCGTCCGACAATGTTTGTTGATAATTTCTCTAAGTTTAACTTTTTTATAATTAATTAATAATTAATTCATATAATGTTCGTATTTCGGGATTAGTACAACAAAACTGAGATCAGCCAATTCCAGTGATCTCACATCGCTGAAATTGACAAGTTGGACACGTGGATCACTATAATAAGATTATCAACCTTACCGATAATTTTCTTATCTCGATTTGCGTGACGTAAGTTTCGACGTACAAATAACGAAGTACACTTTATATTAGACTAGAATTGCCCCAGTTTGACCAGAGTTGACCACTTGACCCAAAGTCAACTGTAAGCCAACACTTGACCTAGTTTAACTAGATTATTGACCGGAGTCGACCTAGAGTTGTTTTGACTTAGAAGAACCTAGAATAATATAGATTTCCTGTAGGGATTTATTTATTTCAACTTGAACACCTTGTAACCTGTGTTGCTTTAAATAGGACTCTGTGGCTTCAGTGGGACCTCCTATACTTATCAGCTGTTCAGGTTATCGAGGCGAGTACATTCTCTGACCGTTTCATACTTGTCTGGATTTACATTCTTGCTCTAGATTACTGTACTTGATGCTGACACGATTGTTATTACGGATTGGTACTATATGGATCTCCTTTTGGGATGTTATCCCCTTGTATTCACTAAATACATATTGTGATGTGCGTTTCACTTCCATATTGTATTTATTGAATACCTATATCCTTGTATACTCCTTGTGCATATTGTACTCTCAGTATCACATGAGTCCTAGGGATAGACCATTGTACACTATTGTATAACATTGTACAACTATTGTATAACATTGTACATCTATTGTATAATATTGTACATCTATTGTATAACATTGTATACTATTGTGCAAGATAACGTAACTGGAGTAGATCCTTGTGTATTGATTGGGGAGGGAGAGTAGAATTGGTTATGTACTCAAATCCTATTGTACAACATTGTATAACTATTGTATATGTCTATTGTACACCCACGTACAATGGAGTTACCATTGCATTTTCCTAGCCCGTTTACATAACCAGATTGTACTCTAAATCACATGTTCCTTACAGTTCTTATTTATCATATTTAGATATTTCCTGTTATTAAATCTCTACTGTTTTCTATACATTCTTCTTTCAGCGTTTCATGTACTTTACTCTATTGCATGCTTTATATTTCCTAACTCGATATGAACTGCATGAGATGTTTTGTGCTCGTTCCCGTCCTGACTGGACCTGTTGATAAATTTTACAGATAGCCTGGAGGTGCCTGCTAGCCTAGAGGAGACACAGTAGGGTTTGTTAGGTAGTTATTTCATTTTGTCTGGAGTTGTATTTACTTTGTGGATTACTGTATCTTTATTGAGTTTTGAGATGTACTTCTGGGTTCATGTATCTTAGACACTTAGACTTCTATCTCCTGTATTTATTTTGGATTTCATATTTTATCTATTCTTATCATGCTCTACCTTAGATGTGATTGAGTTGTATCTGCTATGTCACCCCCATTCGGGGAGTATAAACTGTTTAGTCTTATACTGTTAGATGCATTGAGACCTAGGGCAGCGTTCTACCGCCGACACTGCGGCGTAGGCTGGGCGTTGTTACGTTCTCGTGCCCTAACTCTAGGGTGCGGGTCGTGACACGTTTTTAGTGGTGGCCCATGCAGGTCGAGACTAAAGTGTAGTGGTATTCGAACTAGAGTACCACTACAGCCTGCAGTATGAATATGATATATTTTGAAGGTACTCAATCACAGATAGGAACCCTTGAGAGATTTCCGGGACGACCCTGGAGAATCTTATTTAACTTCGATTTGAAAACTCTCTTTTTCCTTGATTTGATTCATTTTTTTACTTTTGTTGTTAAATTAATTTTTATGGATTATTGTTGAATTTGAGTTTGTATTTATTTTGATGGAAGATTTCCGAATTTTGAATTTTGATGTTCGTTAATAAATTTGATTTGATTTTGAGTATTCATTATTGATTAATTTAATTTTTGGCAAGATGAAATTATATGGGCTAGGTCATCTATGTTATGGAATCTAGTCTTCTATAGTCACATTAGCCAGCATAGTGAGGACATATAGTCTGACTCTGGATATATTTCTCGGGTGTGGGAATTTAAGGTTTTCGCAGCCAAGCATGCGGCACCGCGAAAATGTTAAATACCATGATTCTAGAAATATGTGCATAAGTCAAGGGCTCTGTGATTATCGTAGCCTTGCTTACCAGTATGACGAGGATTTAGAGTACCATGATTTTGGATAGACGCATATGATTATCAGATTGTACTTAAAATATTTTGAACATGTTTTCTCTACTTTTTCTCAGTCATTCAAAAAAAAGGAATTATTATTTGTTGTTTTGCCTAGTTTCTTGTCATTTGACTTAAGAGTATGTTTAGTTGTTTTCATAAACCTTTGTGTAACTTTTTGCTATGAGTTTTTTTTTATAATACAATGAATCGATGATTTTGCTAAAAGGCCTCATGTTGGATTTGATATTTTAGCTCTGGATTTCAAAATCGTTCCTTCTTTAAACAGATAAGCAAAATAGATTTTATCGTTATTCTTTCTTGCTATTTTTCTTGTTTTAGATAATAATAAAACTGTCTTGATTTTGTCAATCACCTACTCTGTAATTTTTGGTAAGAATTTAAATGTTGGTCCTGATGTAGAAATAAATTTTTTTTTTATTTTATTGGGACATGAGAATATGTATATGAATATGTATAGCAAACACTTTGCCTAACACGTATGCATGCTACACTTGATTTTTCCATATATCTAGATACATATTAATATGTCGTTGATGTTAGATTGTCAAAACCTCAATATTTCTGGTCCTCTACTTTTCCATGTTTAGATTCGTAATTTAAATAAAAATTTCATGTTATTAGTAGTGTTTACATCACTGCAACATGTTAATATGACACTTGTTTAAATGTTAGCTTATTTTCAGATTTTGTATGTAAATGCTGAACTAAAACTGGGTTTAACCTTTCAATACTAAGCTATGACACTGTACCAGGACACACACACATGCCTACTCTCTAACCATATGAACATGCCCCCATACACATGATGCTAGTTTTCCCTCTCTAACGCCCTCTCTGTATATATATTGTGATTAGATTTCAATGCAAGTGACTTTCGATTCTTTAACTTGTGATTTTGATTTTCTTGGGATAGTACTTTTTTTTTCAAATGATTGGTAGTTACCTTCCTTTATATTTTTTTATGAGTACCAGTTTTCATACGGGGTGGTAGACAACCTTATAGTTTTGATGGTTGTTGTTCTGCATCTTTTCTCGTTTAGCACCCTGAATTTGTTTGTGTGTTTGATACCCTATGACCGTTGGTTAGCATGACTAGTATACCTAGATGAGACTTTCACTACCACCGTATGCCATGACCCTGTATGTCGTCCTTTTGATCACATGATTTGTTTTAATCTGGGACTTTGATTATGGGGGTTTGACCTAGAGGGAGTAGGGACATTTTAATTTCGAGGACGAAATTTTTATAAGGTGGGTAGGATGTTAGCACCCTGAAATTCGGGTTGATTTTTTATTTTATTTTATTTATTTTCTGACTGTTTGGTTTCATTAAATATTTTATTCTATTTATTTATCTGTTAGTGTACTTTTTCATGCCATTGATATTTGGAGTATCAGGGATGTTCAACTCTGGAAATCCTCTTCACGAGTTTTGGAGTGGACACGATTACCTTCATGACGGTATATGGTGTCCCACCCAAACTTGTTCCCTTGTGCCCTTTTTTCTTCGCTGAACTTCGGGTCGAATTAGACCGTTCGATCAGTAATTGATTTTCCCACTTTTTTCCTCGATCATTTTCAGCGCGTTACCATGATATTTAAATTGGGAGCGCAAGACCAGTCATTTCCTTGAAACCAACTCCTCATTGATGATCTACTCGAGACGCTCGTCACCCATGACCTTCGTTTCCCACTCATTCATGTCATTTTGGGCTCCATTTGATTCGCACAACTTTCCCGACGCGTGACCCGATTTTATTTCACGCCACGGCGTCACATTCATTTTCCAACTTGATTTGTGGGTCCCCTGTTGACCAAAACCTGTCAGCCCCAACTATGGACATGGCCCACTTTGAGACTACTATCCGTCCGACACTTGTGTCCCATTATTTGGAATCCCCATGTGCAACTTATTGACTCATGATCATCAACATCTAATTTTAATTCAATTTTTGTACGATGTCCAGTTTTGACCCAATCCGGCTCCACCGAGCCCAGTCCAGCTTCGTGCTACCCTCCATCATGACACTCTAATATTTTGTTGCCCAAAATATCAGATATCTATTTACCCATTTTTTCTATATTTAATAGAATTTTTGTTGAATTAATCTCCATTGGAACAACCTATTTTCTCTATTTAATTCCTAGCCTTTGGATTGTTCAAACTAATCCTATCCATTAAATTCCTCATTCATTTTTTCCCCAACCCTTGGCAGCCATGTACCGGCCCTAGTTTCAAGGATTGGATAACTTTCCTCTCTCCCTCTTATCCTTTCTCTCTCTGTCCTTTCTATTATTCTTATCAAACCATGCAAAAACCACAACAACAAAAACTACACCAGCAGCAACTTCGCGCGCACAGCGCGCACGGATCTGCACGAGCGCGGGGGGCTTGGACGCGCCGTCGTCGTCCACCGTGCTCCGGCGACCCGTCGTGGGTGGCCCCCTCCCTCGGGCGCACCACTGGGGTAGGCCCCATGGCGTCCAACGTCCTCCGGGACGCGCCGTCGAGGCGATTCGTGCGTTTTGCACGACGTCCCGTCGTGACGCGCGCGAAATCACGTTCATTTTGGCGCTCCGTCGCAGCGACTTCGCACGCGTTTTCCCGGAGATCCGACCGTTGGATCGTCGATTTCTTCGCTCCGTCACAATCTCGGTATATCCACCTTCATCCCTGTCAATTTTCGTCCGTTAATTTTATCGTTTGATACATGAAAACCGGCCACCAAGTTGACCGTTTAAATTGTATTAAATTTGGACAGTTTCGCGGGGCCAACTTCGTCAGCTTGTATCTCCTCCACCGCAGCTCCGTTTGGCGTTCTACTAGTTCCTGTGCGAAGCTGGTATAACCCTCTTGCTACCCCTTCAGTTTTGTTTCATTGTGAGCTTGTTTGATTGGTTGAATTCGACGCCAAAGTTGGCCGTTCGAATTCGTAATTTCCAACTTGTAAGATTCCATTTTTGAACATGGGACTCCAGATTTCATTTCTGACACCACCATTAGATTCGTGGCGTCGTTCTGGCATGTTTTCATATAAAATTTGTTAGATTTGGAGAACGTGGGCCCGGGCACGTTTTTCGGTGCAAAGCGGGTCCCACATTCTGGGTCAACGGGACTTTTTGACGTCGGCTCATCGGAATCCAATTCCGGAGAATACTGTTGAGTTCGTATCGTCATTCTGGATTCGTTGACAGGTAGTTTGCTGAGTTTTGAGAACTTTGGCTCCGGCACGCATTTCCGTGCAAACCGGAATCCCAAGTTCTGGTCAACGGGCCAAAATGAGATCGGGTCAACGGAATCCAATTCTGGAGATACCGTTGGGTTCGTATCGTCATTCTGGTTGCATGGACATATAATTTGCTATATTTTATAGACTTGTTTTCTTGCACGTTTTTCGGTGCAAAACGGCTCCGACACGGACACCGTTTTGACCCGAAATTACCTTTTTGCCCTTGTGTCCAAATTGGACCGTTGGGTAGGCTATCCTAGCTAATTTGACCATTCTGGACACGTTGGCGATGTTCATTTCATCGTCCGACAATGTTTGTTGATAATTTCTCTGAGTTTAACTTTTTTTATAATTAATTAATAATTAATTCATATAATGTTCGTATTTCGGGATTAGTACAACGAAACTGAGATCAGCCAATTCCAGTGATCTCACATCGCTGAAATTGACAAGTTGGACACGTGGATCACTATAATGAGATTATCAACCTTACCGATAATCTTCTTATCTCGATTTGCGTGACGTAAGTTTCGACGTACAAATAACGAAGTACACTTTATATTAGACTAGAATTGCCCCAGTTTGACTAGAGTTGACCACTTGACCCAAAGTCAACTGTAAGCCAACACTTGACCTAGTTTGACTAGATTATTGACCGGAGTCGACCTAGAGTTGTTTTGACTTAGAAGAACCTAGAATAATATAGATTTCCTGTAGGGATTTATTTATTTCAACTTGAACACCTTGTAACCTGTGTTGCTTTAAATAGGACTCTGTGGCTTCAGTGGGACCTCCTATACTTATCAGCTATTCAGGTTATCGAGGCGAGTACATTTTCTGACCGTTTCATACTTGTCTGGATTTACATTCTTGCTCTAGATTACTGTACTTGATGCTGACACGATTGTTATCACGGATTGGTACTATATGGATCTCCTTTTGGGATGTTATCCCCTTGTATTCACTAAATACATATTGTGATGTGCGTTTCACTTCCATATTGTATTTATTGAATACCTATATCCTTGTATACTCCTTGTGCATATTGTACTCTCAGTATCACATGAGTCCTAGGGATAGACCATTGTACACTATTGTATAACATTGTACAACTATTGTATAACATTGTACATCTATTATATAATATTGTACATCTATTGTATAACATTGTACACTATTGTGCAAGATAATGTAACTGGAGTAGATCCTTGTGTATTGATTGGGGAGGGGGAGTAGAATTGGTTATGTACTCAAATCCTATTGTACAACATTGTATAACTATTGTATATGTCTATTGTACACCCACGTACAATGGAGTTACCATTGCATTTTCCTAGCCCGTTTACATAACCAGATTGTACTCTAAATCACATGTTCCTTACAGTTCTTATTTATCATATTTAGATATTTCCTGTTATTAAATCTCTACTGTTTTCTATACATTCTTCTTTCAGCGTTTCATGTACTTTACTCTATTGCATGCTTTATATTTCCTAACTCGATATGAACTGCGTGAGATGTTTTGTGCTCGTTCCCGTCCTGACTGGACCTGTTGATAAATTTTACAGATAGCCTGGAGGTGCCTGCTAGCCTAGAGGAGACACAGTAGGGTTTGTTAGGTAGTTATTTCATTTTGTCTGGAGTTGTATTTACTTTGTGGATTACTGTATCTTTATTGAGTTTTGAGATGTACTTCTGGGTTCATGTATCTTAGACACTTAGACTTCTATCTCCTGTATTTATTTTGGATTTCATATTTTATCTATTCTTATCATGCTCTACCTTAGATGTGATTGAGTTGTATCTGCTATGTCACCCCCATTCGGGGAGTATAAACTGTTTAGTCTTATACTGTTAGATGCATTGAGACCTAGGACAGCGTTCTACCGCCGACACTGCGGCGTAGGCTGGGCGTTGTTACGTTCTCGTGCCCTAACTCTAGGGTGCGGGTCGTGACAGATGATATTCAAAAACGTTCACATGGTCATAAAATAATATAAAAATAATAGGGGCACCCGGACAAAGTTTTCTTTTATGAAAATCATTAAACCAGTCATTTGATGCCTCTTAAGACACAAATGTAAATTCATCAAAGAAATCTTCGTCGGGTTTGGATGGAGTAAAAAGAGAGAATGATGTCGCCTCATGAGGAGTAGAGGACGGACCTTCATCAACCTTCCTTTTCTTTTTCGAAGAAATAGAAATTTTATGAGCCATGGAAAATTGAAAGGAGTGGAGATAGAGAATTTATATCGAAATTGAAGGTAGACAGTGGAAGAGAACTTTGAGAGAGCTCCGAATCCAACGTTTGAAGACTTGAGAAGCTTAGAGGAGGGAGAACCAAGAAGTTAGGGTTAGGGTTTTCGATAGAAATATGGTGGCTGTGATGAGGTTAAAGATGATGTTGAGGGTTTAAATGATGAGGAGGCTCGGCTGTCTACCTTCTGTTCAAATTCACCCAGACTGAGTTCGACCTGAGATCGGCCAGAACTCTGACCGAGTTAGGTCACTTGGGAATCAGAACAGAGGTTGGAAAGGGTGTGATAGTTTTTAACATAAATACAAAATTAATTAGAAATAAATGTTTTAAACTAAATAATTAATATTGATTAATTAATAACACATAAATCACTTCGAATACTTCAGGTTAGCTGTAGGGGCCGGATCCCAGCTAGCGGTTGTCCGAAGACTAGTACACCGTGTCGCTTCAAGCTATTTACACCCGTGTGACAAAAGGGCCCTTCCGGCTTATAACCAAAATAATTTTCGCAAATTCATGAGTATTAACTAATAATATTTAATTATATTACTTCAATATCCAAAATTCCTAATTCCCTTCGTATAAAGTTAAAACGATCCTCAGCCAAGGGCTTAGTGAAGATGTCAGCTAGTTGATGTTCAGTGTCAACAAATTCTAGGTTAATGTCACCTTATAAAACATGATCTCTACGAAAATGATGTGTAATTTCTATTTGTTTAGTGCGAGAGTAACATATAGGATTTTTCGTGAGATTAATGGAGCTAGTGTTATCACAGAAAATAGGGATGTGATAAAATAATAACTGATAGTCTTCTAAGGTTTGCTTCATCCTAAAATCTGAGCACAACAATGTCTTACGGCGATATACTCAGCCTCGGTTGTTGATAGTACAACAGAATTTTATTTCTTAGAAAACCAGGAGACTAAAGACTTTCCTAGAAAATGACATGTGCCACTGGTACTTTTACGATCGACTTTGCATCCGACAAAATCCGCATCCGAATAACCTATCAGTTCAAACGAATCGGTTTTGGAATACCAAAGACCAGTAGTCAAAGTTCCTTTAAGGTATCGCAGGATACGCTTAACGGCGCTCACAAGTGATTCTTTAGGACAAGACTGATACCATGCACATAAGCATACAGAAAACATAATGTCAGGACAACTAGTAGTTAAATACAGTAAACTACAAATCATACCTCTGTACTAACGTACGTCAGTCGGTGTACCACTTACATCTATATCAAGCTTTGTAGATGTTGCCATAGGTGTGCCAATTGGTTTGACATTGTCCATGTCAAATTTCTTTAGCAATTTTTTTGTATATTTTGCTTGATTGATGAATATCCCTTGGAAACTCTGCTTGATTTGTAGCCCAAGAAAGAATGTAAGTTCTCCCATCATGCTCATTTCGAATTCACTCTGCATACGCTTAGCAAACTCGTTACATAGCATCTCATTTGTTGATCCAAAAATTATGTCATCTACGTATATTTGCACTAACAAAATATTTTTATCCAAAGATTTTATAAAAAGAGTTGAATCAACCTTTCCTTTTGAAAAATCATGTTCAAATAAGAAGGAACTAAGGAACTCATACCATACACAATGTGCTTGTTTGAGATCGTAGAGAGACTTTCGAAGCTTGAATACGTGATCAAGATTTTTGAAATCTTCGAAACCGGGAGGTTGTTTTACAAAAACTTCTTCTTTTATAAAATTATTTAGAAAAGAACTTTTGACATCCATTTGAAAGAGTTTGAAACCATGAAAACTTGCAAAAGCACAAAGAATACGAATGGACTCTAGTCTAGCAACTGGAGCATACGTATCATCATAGTCAATGCCTACTTCTTGATTATAGCCTTGAGGTACTAGACGTGCTTTATTGCGTGTGACTGAACCATTCTCATCTAGTTTATTTCGGAACACCCACTTGGTACCAATGATCGGGTGATCAATAGGTCTGGGAACGAGTTTCCAAACTTGATTCCGCTTAAATTGGTTAAGTTTTGCTTGCATAGCAGAAATCTAAAATTCATCATTGAAAGCTTCTAAAACATTTTTAGGTTCAATTTAGAAATAAATGCAACATTAGCTATTACTAAATCTCTTGTGCTTGAGTGAGTACTTACACCTGTTGATACGTCACCTATTAACAGTTCTTCCGGATGGTCTGGCATAAATTGCATTCATTTTGGCAGACTTTCCAGATAGGATATAGATGGTGTATCTTCTGATGTTCTGTTGGAGGGAGTTTTCCCTTCTTTATTGTCACTATCGTCATTGTGTTGACTGTTCAGCTCATCGAATTTTACGTTTATTGACTCTTCAACAACTAGTGACCTCTTGTTGAATATTCTGTCGCCCTTATTATTTGCAGCATATCCCAAAAAGATGCCCTCATCAGCTTTTTTATCGAACTTTTCTAAGTTATCTTTTATATTTAAAATAAAACATCTACAACCAAAGACCTTGAAATAGCTAATGTTAGGAGTTCTATTAGACCATAATTCATAAGGAGTCTTTTTAGAGATGGGTCTAATCAGAACTTTATTTAAAACATGGCATGCTGTATAGACAGCTTCTGCCCAAAATTACTTTGGAAGATTATACTGGTTAAGCATAACTCTGGCTATATCGCACAAAGTTCTATTCTTCCTCTCCAGAACGACATTATGTTGAGGAGTTTTAGGACAAGAGAATTCATGAGATAACCCATTTGATCACAAAATGATTTAAACTCATGGTTATCAAATTAAACTCTGTGATCACTTAGTATCTGAGTAATCATGTATCCTTTCTCATTTTGCACCTTTTTACAAAAAGAGACAAATTTGGAAAAAGCATCATTCTTATTTGCAAGAAAATAAACCAAAGTATATCGTGAATAGTCATCGACTATCACGTAAGCATATAGCTTACCGCCAAGGCTGGCGACTCTACTTGGTCCAAATAAGTCCATATGAAGTGATTGCAGGGGTCTAGAGGTACTTACAGTGTTTATTGATTTGAAGGATGATCTAGATGCATTATTCTTTTCACATTCGGTACAGACCATGTCTTTCTTGAAAGTTATTTCGGGTAAGCCTCTTACCAGTTTCTTGGTGGACAATCTTGTAATAGTATCCATTTTCGTATGTCCAAGACGCATATGCCATATCCAGCTTTCGTCTTGAGTTGTAAACAAACACTTTCCTGTACTATGTCGCCCATTCCAATAATATGTCCTTTATGATTATTTCCAAAGGAGACAACCTTCTTTCTTCATCGATAGAGTTGCAAACAATTTGTTATCACCTGTCATGTGCCTGGAGCAACCACTATCGAGTATCCACTTGCTTCCAGTGGGAGGAGGAAGGTCCACCTATAACATAAGTTGAAGATGTAACCTTTGGTACACACTTTCTTGAGGGTCCAGATGTGTTAGTTTTTGGAACCCATACATACACATTTAGATCTACTAGCTTTCTAATTTTACACTGATATGATATATGTCCTTTTATACCACAATAGTGACATATAGCAGAATTGTTAGTGCTAGGTTTAGTTTGAAGATCATGTATGTGAGTTTTTGAAGATGTGTGTGTTTTCTTCTTGTGTGGAAAGGTATATGCAAGGCTTTTGACAGTTCTAGCAGTGTTGGCTGTGTTGTGCTTGTGTTTAGCCTTGTGACTTGTGTTCACCTGAGCTATTGGTTTAACAACTTGTTTACCAAGTTTGATCTCTAACTTTTTAGAGACATCACAGGCTTCATTGTACTTGGTCGTGAGTGCATCTACTCTCTGAGCAGCAATGTTATACTTCCTTTTCTCTAGTTCATAGAGATCGTTAAGTTTTACATTTTCTTGATTGGCTTTCTCAAGCATTTCAAGAGCTTCATGTAAGCTTAACTTCAAAGAAGTAATCTCATTGGTGTCACTAGAAGAATCTCTAATATCTTCTAGCATTCTAGATTGCTTTGAAAACTCAGATTGTACAAATTTTAGCTCTTTCTTAGCACTTTTGTACATATATATCATTTTTCTATGATCTTCTAATAGATCAGTAAAAGCATCAGGCAATTCGTCAAATTTAAATTCTTCATAGAGAGGGTTTGATATTACCTTAGCATCAGTAGCTATAAAATATAGGTTTCCTGTGTTGTGATGCTGTCACGACCCGCACCCTAGAGTAAGGGCACGAGACGTGGGTACGTCCAGCCTATGCCGCAGTGTCGGCGGTAGAATGCTGTCCTAGGTCAACATACATCTAACAAAATATCTCTAAACAGTTTATACTCCCCGAATGGGGGTGACATAGCAATAAAACTCAATCACAACTAAGGAAGAGATAGCACGATATGAAATAGAACTCAAGAAAATAAATAGATGAAAAGTAGTCTAAGATAATCCCAGCAATATCCAGAGAAATACAAACTCAGCTACAGTATGAAAGAATATATACAACTCTGAACTCCAAATATAGTCTAGCTAAAACATGTCTCATGACTACATAAAAGAAGATAAGCCTAACTAATCTAGACTAGGCAATCGGGGTGATATCCTCAGCTAGAGCTGGGTCCTCCTGAGGGTCCAGCTCGCAGGTGTCATCTAAGGCTGCCCCGTAGTAAGTATCCAGACCAGCCTCCTCCTCGTCCTCTGTAATATTTTCAACAGGTCCAGTCAGGACATGAGCGAGTACAGTACATCTCAACAGTTCATAGCAGGTTAGAAAATATAATCATACAGTAAAGTAAGATACAGGTACTGAAAGAAGTGCAGTATGTAAACAAAGAGAGAAAGCTGTAATAGAAATATCTACAATAAATAGAGAACTAACATGTGGCTAGTGAGTCAGAGTACAACAAGGACATGTAAATGGCATGGGATGATTCTGATGCTACACTATGGAATAATTCTGATGCTACACTACTGGTGTATTATTCACATGTCCACTTCTACTCCTCCGTACCCCCAATCAATACACAAGGATCCAACCAGGTTATGTCATGATACTATGTAAGGCCTCCGAAGGGTGATAAGCCCCCGAAGGGTGGTAAGCCTCCAAAAGGTGATAAGCCCCCGAAAGGTGATACATAGTAGACCCATAAATAGGATAAGGATTCCAGGAAGACTCTGTGATCATAAGAGTATATGTCACAAGTGATCGAAGAATCAACGAAGCATAGTGATACGCTATGTAATTGAAACGCACAGAACATAGAGTACCCGATGCTCCCTAAGGATAACATCTCAAGAAGGGATCCATATAGTACCAATCCGTGTGACCAACGTGACATTACAAGTAAAGTAATCTACTACAGGAAATAGTTCTAAGCAGGATATGAAATGATCAGAGAATGTACTCGCCTGGTATCTGAGTGTCCAACTGAAAAGTACTATCCGAGGAGTGGTGTCTGGCTCCTATTCAGAACAGCACAAGTCACAACAAGTCCAGAATGGTAAAATAAAGCACTACTATGCATTCTACATGAATCTAAGTCAATCTAGGCCAAAGTCAACTCTTGGTCAACTCTGGTCAACCCTAGTAGTCAAACTAGGTCAACTATGGTCAAACTTGGTCAAACCAGTCCACACTAGGTCAAACTAGTCTACACTAGTCTAGTAAGTCTATTCTAGGTCTAATAAAACTGTACAAGCCTAATCTAGGCCTGTTAGTCAAACACGCATATATAGGCCATAGGCTATTCAATTTAGGCCAACCCAAACACAAACAACATGCCAAATCTATATCTAACCAATACACTCTAGATATATGTAACCTCAAACATAACACATAAATATGAAATACATATATAAAGTTCACACACAAGTTATATATATATGGTACTTATATATATAAACTAACATAGCCTATAACCCATTGCAAATAGCTATATTAGATACCTATATGATACACAAACCATATTACATCACATATATACATATCACATTATATGTGTATACACTACATTATATGTATACATTACACTATATGTATATACAATAGGATATATAGAGAGGAAAAAACTCAAGGGTTCATGTGTATGTGTGTGTGTGAGTAGTGAGAGCTATGTAGGTCTTGATAGTGAAAAAGGGAAGGGGATTAACTCTCAATGACAGTAATACACACATGAACATGTGAACCTACAATCTCAGATTTTAATTTAAGCACCAACCACATATAATACTAGCTGTTAAATTCAGTTAAAAGGGAAAGAAAATCAACTCTGGACTTCCTTTTACAGTATACAAGTTGTACCAAAACAAAATCAGATTTCTATCTCAAATTTTCAATACCAAAACAAACTCAGTTTAAATTCATAGGAAAATCAGTTTAGAAGTCATGTTCTCAGGTTTTTAGAGTTCCCAACATAACTCAAAACAATACAGCTACACTTAATCTCAGATTTTCAGAGCAAGGTTCAGTTATGAACATTTAGGAAGAAAAGATTTCAGTGTGCAGGAAAATAGGACAGTGATGTAGGCAGTGTGTATATACCTACATATCAAATCCTAAACCAACAAATCAGTTCAACTAAAAGAAAACTCAGAATTTGATACTCATGAACATTAAACAAACATTCAACAGCCCCTTTATGAAAACTCAGATTCTATGAACCATAACACTCCCAAATCAGTCAAATTTTGTCATACAGTTAGAAAAAACATAGGAGAACACATTAGGCATTTAAATACATATAATCGACTGTGTTAAGTGGGTTAAAATGATTCCTAAAACTCAATTTTGTAAACTGGGAAAAATCAGGAATCACGTTGATACACAGGAATTCAGAAAAATGGGAAATGAGGGAATAATAATTAAAATCGAATTTAAATAAATAAACAATGGTTGGTAATGAACCAACATCATGAGCACGTGTCCCATGAAGTGTTTGTGTCCCTGCAAGAGGACACAAACGTGTCCAATAGAGTAAAACACGAAATCAGTGTACACTGACACAGAGACTGTGACAGTCTCGTACGGGCAGAGCACTTCGTGTCTCGTGCTCGTGTCCGCAGGTGCACCTAGGGTAGGTATAAGTATGTGTCGCCCTGAAACGTGTCAGTGTGTGTCGTGTCCAGTAGTTTAAGGCCGTATCAGTGGCTATAATCAGCCTGCACACAGTGCAGTGCATTACCCGTGCGTGGCCGATTTCTCCCAATCCAGACCACGAAATCTCGTGAAACTTGGGGAGTGTGATGACAGTAGGTGCCCCTAAGTGTCCACAAAAACTCGTGTCCAACAAGTTCGTGTCGTGTCCAGTAGGGACCCCGATAGGCAGGGGAGCACTGTGTAGGATCGTTGAGCACCTCTAGAGGGGGGTGAATAGAGTGCGTGTGTGCAGCGGAATATAATCACCAATTAAAAATTAAACAATGGCAGATATGTAAGAGACAGTAAATAAAGATAGAGAATTCAAACTCAGTGACACAACGATGTATACTGGTATCCCTCTGAGAGGACTAATCCAGTCTCGAGTACTCTTGCTCGATGTTAATCCACTATGGCACAAGCTTTAACTGAGAGCTTGCAATCTCTTACAACACCGTACTTGGTGACAAGCGCACGACCAGCTTCACAACACCGTGCTTGGTGACGAGCGCACGACCAGCTCCACAACAGAAAAGTTGTTGAAACTTGAACGACCTCTTTACAACTCTTGAGTAACCAAAAACTCTAAATCAACTCTGATAGTACTGGCTTTTGGCTAAGAGATGTGTAGGTGAGATTTGAAAATCTTATATCGTTTTGAAAACACTTGAGTAGTAGAGAAGAGAAGATGAAGAATGAATTGATGATTTGAAATGAAAAGTTCTTCTCTATTTATAGGTGTTTTCACCAACCGAACTCGGGCAGAACTCGGGCAGAGTTCGGGTGCAAATATCTCGCAAAGAGACGTTGCTCGCAAATTTAGAGGCAACAGAAGTTTGAATACAAACTGACCGAACTCGGTCAGAGTTCGGACCGAACTCGGGCCGAACTCGGTTTGGAGTTCTGTCAGGAGATATTTGAAATTCTTTGCAAAAACAGTTTTCAAACATGTTTTTGGTTATTTGTAAAATCATTTGAAAAGACTATTTTCGAAATATTTGTAAACGAAAATACGAATGGTAAAAGTAGGCTTTTGAAACAAGGACAGTTTTAACCCTAAGCCAGTATTACCAAAATTGATTTTACAAAGTAATTCCTAGACTCAATAAAATATAAAATACAGAATAAAAATGAGAACTGAGTCTTCAGAAGATTTGATGATGTTGACGCTTTGATTGATGTGGTACATCGTCCGTTGAATATGATTTCATGAATCCTGAAATGATTAGCAGCATTTTCTATATTTTGTGTATTGACTAAAGTGTATGTTGATTATCGAAATCGGGTGTGACCATGGAATGGGCCAACAATCTCCCCTATTTTGATAATTGACAAACTTGAGTCTATACCAAAATATATTTATATCAAATAGAACAAAATATCAAAAGTCAAAATACCTGAAAAAAATTTGTTTGGATTTTGTTTGTGGATATCTCGCTTTGGTATACTCTTTTTCTCCCCCTTTGTCAAGTAGTAAAATGAATAGGCTCCCCCGTAAATCGTGAAGCCAACAATAGAAAACACAAGACAAAGTGAAGCAAAAAGAAATAATCACAGCATAGACATAGATGAAAACAACTGATATATAATGAACTAGCTCAAAAAAAACTGAAATAACATAGAAGTTTCCACTAGAAATCCAAAAAATACAACTGATAATGTCTAACTAAACAGTTTAGACAAAAAAAAACTAAAAATCTACTGCATCAACTAATCAAATCAAAATCCACTATCCCATGGCTGAATCTACGTCACATCGTGGGGTCGTCCGCACCTGGAGGATCATGAGGGAAGTATGCTGTGGTCGGGTCAAAATACTGAAAAGTAACCTCATCAGTAAATCGAGGACCAGGGAAAGCCGGGCGAGGAAGGATGGTGACCGGATGGACTGGATCCTGAGCCAGGCTATAGTGAAGGTCAGCAATACTATTTCTCAGCACCTGGGCCTGAGAAATGTGCCTGAACTCTGAGTCCTGATGACGTTGCGTAGAGACCGCAACAAAGTCATCGAAGCGCTGGTAGAAAGTCTGATCGAATCCTGGGGCAGGGGCCGGAGCAGGAGGAGCATCAGCTGCAGGGGCCTCAGCATCAGCAGCTGGAGCAGGAGCAGCTCCAGGAGGTGCAGGAAATCGACAAGAACGAGTCAGCTCAACAGGTGGAGAGGAGATGGCACACGTCTCAAGATCAATCTCGAAACGTCGAAAGATCGAAGCAAGGTGCATCGGATAAACTAGATTCCTGCCTGCATTTTTGCAGTTAAGCATCCAGTTCATCATAGTTTTGGGAACGGAGAAAGGAATGCCAAAGTGGATGTGATATAGAGCAGAAAGTTCCAAAAAGGTAACTTCATCAGTAGATCCTTTCTTCGGAAGAAGAGCAGAAAATACCATACGATGAAGCTCATAAAATGTTTGGTTCAGATGTTTGGAAAAGATTCTCTGGAAAGGAGGGTTAGGGTGACAAATTAATTCCCTAAAGGAAGCCAAAGTGACATCGACAGGGAACTGAATGTGTTAGATGTCAACTATTGCATCACCAAGATCAGGAACATGAAAGTATTCGCTGATATCAGTGGCGCTAAATTCTAACTCTTGCCCAGCAATACAAGAATAGAAATTATCGTTAGGTTTTACCTGCAGATTACAGTAAAACATGCGAACGGCGTTGTCATAAATGCTCTCTTGGACCTCGAAGAAATCACGGTATCCAAGTTGGTCAAAGATTGGAGCATATTCAAAGAAAGTAGTAAAGTTAACGAAGGCTCCAGAGCAAATACGACGACTAGAGAAAGAATCGAACCAGAGATCCGAGAAGTCTTTGTCGGGAAACAAAGTAGCATCGTACTCTTCGGGATCTCTAGGTCTAGCTGGACTAAAGAGACTAGCAGGGGTATAGTCAGAGGATGAGGAAGCACCTTGGGAAGAGTTTCCTCTTTGACGCTTGGGGGCCATGAGGAGATGGATAGAAAATACCTTCAAAGAAAAAGGAAGAAGAAGGAAGATGACCGCCCACTGGAACTCGTCAAACCCTTGCTAAGATGGAGGAGGAGAGGCTTCTAGTAGAAGAGGAAGGCTTTCCACGTTTTGGTGTGAAGAAAAAGTGGAAGGAAAGTTGGATTATATAGCCTCTAGGGCCGGCTGTTCGGTTCTGGAAGTTACCACAGCGCCAACCGAACTCGGTCCGAACTCGGTCAGAGTTCGGGCCGAGTTCGGCCACTTGCATTCCCGAGACAGTCAAAGCAGTCAGGTAAATAAAAGTTGTAATTAATAACGTTTGACTTGTTTATTAAATAACTGCTGTTATTTTTGGGTTAACTATAGGGGTTGTCCCAGCTAACGGAGGTTCACCGGAGAAATCTTAAATACCGCTTCGCTTCGACCGTAGCCGTGGTGACAGACATACCCTTTGTAAGTTTGTCCCCAAAAATAATTTTCGTTAAATAATAAATTATCAAGTCATAAATACAGTTTTAATTACCATATGCATTATGAGTTCGAGAATTCAAGAATGCCGAGCTCACGCCTCAAGATGTTAAACGGTCTTCAGCCAATGGTTTAGTGAATATATCTGCTAGTTGATGAACAGTATCAATAAATTCTAAGCAAATATCCCCGTGTTGTTGATGATCACGAAGAAAATGATGTCTAACTTCTATGTGTTTTGTACGTGAATGACAAACTGGGTTCTTAGTCAGATTAATTGCACTAGTGTTATCACAATAAATAGGAACATTTGTATAGTACAGATTGTAGTTCTCTAAGGTTTGCTTTATCCACAAAATCTGAGCACAACAACGTCCTGCGGTAATATATTCAGCCTCAGTTGTTGATAATGCTACTGAATTTTGTTTCTTGCTAAACCAAGAGACTAAGGCTTTTCCCAAGAAATGACATGTGCCACTGGTACTTTTACGGTCCACTTTACATCCAGCAAAATCCGCATCCGAGTAACCTATAAGGTCAAAGGATTTGGTTTTGGGATACCATAAGCCAACTGTAGAAGTTCCTTTAAGGTATCGGAAGATACGCTTAACAGCACTGAGATGTGATTCCTTAGGGTTTGCCTGATAACGTGCACATATGCAAACGCTAAACATAATATCAGGGCGACTAGCAGTTAAATATAATAAACTACCAATCATACCTCGATACTTACGCTGATCGACAGGTTTGCCACTTTCATCAGCATCAAGCTTTGTAGATGTAGCCATAGGAGTCCCGATTGGCTTTACATTCTCAAAGTCGTACTTTTTCAGTATGTCCTTCGTGTACTTGGCTTGGTTGATGAATGTTCCGTTCGAGTGTTGTTTGATTTGCAGTCCTAGGAAGAAGTTCAGCTCTCCCATCATACTCATCTCAAACTCACTCTGCATACACTTGGCAAAATCTTGACAGAGTTGTTCATTAGTAGAACCAAATATAATGTCATCTACATAGATTTGCACTAGAAGAATGTCATTATTCATGGATTTAATAAATAAAGTAGTATCAATTTTGCCTTTTGAAAATCCATTATCAAGTAAGAAGGCGCTTAGGCGTTCATACCAAGCACGAGGTGCTTGTTTGAGTCCATAAAGTGCTTTCTTAAGCTTGAAGACGTGATCAGGTTTTTGAAAATCTTCAAAACCAGGGGGTTGTTTCACAAAAACCTCTTCTTTCAAAAATCTATTTAAAAATGCGCTTTTCACGTCCATTTGAAAAAGTTTGAAATCATTAAAACATGCAAATGCGCAAAACATGCGGATGGCTTCTAGTCTAGCAACAGGAGCATAGGTCTCATCATAATCAATTCCTTCTTCTTGATTATAACCTTGTGCAACTAGACGTGCTTTGTTGCGTAGAACTTGTCCATCTTCACTGAGTTTATTTCGGAACACCCATTTGGTACCAATTATAGATTGACCAATAGGTTTAGGAACGAGTTCCCAAACTTGGTTTCTCTCAAATTGATTAAGTTCCTTTTGTATGGCAGAAATCCAAAATTTATCAGAAAAAGCTTCATCAACATTTTTAGGTTCTATTTGTGAAATAAAAGCGACATTTGCTGCTATATCAGAATCTTTAAGGGATGAACGTGTACTTACACCTTTGGATACATCACCTATAATGAGAGTTTCTGGATGATCTGGCTTGAATCTCAATGATTCAAATCTTTGGGCCATACCTTTCACAAGACTCTTCTCAGTTCCTGCATCTTCGAAACTTTTATCAGTTCTTGCCTCTTGGGTCAGATCTTTCTCAGAACTCTTCTTAGTCTTTGTATGTGTATCCTCATCATCACTGTCGCTAGATCTGTGACTATTCAACTCATCAAGGCAACATTAATACTTTCTTCAACAATCATAGATCTTTTATTAAAAATTCTATATCCCTTACTCTTAGCAGCATATCCGAGAAATATCCCGTCATCTGCTTTGGAGTCGAACTTTCCCAAGTTATCCTTGGTGTTCAGGATAAAACAGCGACAACCAAAAACTTTAAAATAAGAAATGTTTGGAATTCTTCCAAACCAAAGCTCATATGGTGTTTTCTTCGAGATTGGTCGAATTAACACCCTATTTAAAATATGACAGGCTGTACTAACAGCTTCTGCCCAAAAATATTTAGGAAGATTATGCTGATTAAGCATGACTCTAGCCATTTCGCTTAGAGTAAGGTTCTTCCGCTCCACAACACCATTCTGTTGGGGAGTTCTAGTACAAGAGAATTCGTGGTAATATCCACTATCATCACAAAACTTTTTGAAATCAGAATTTTCGAATTCGCCACCATGATCACTTCGGATACGAGTAATCATGAAGCCTTTTTTGTTTTGTACCTTTTTACAAAATATCTGAAATTCAAAAATAGCATCACTTTTGTTTGATAAAAAGTAAACCCAAGTAAATCTAGAGAAATCATCAACAATAACAAAAGCATAGAGTTTACCGCCAAGACTAGCGACTCTACTAGGACCAAATAAATCCATATGAATCAACTACAAAGGTCTCGAAGTACTTACAGCGTTGATGGATTTAAACGTAGACCTATGTGCTTTGTTCTTTTCACAGTCAGTACATACCATATCTCTCTTGAATGGAATCTCAGGGAGTCCTCTTACCAACTTCTTTTTATTCAGACGTGAGATAGTATCCATGTTTGCATGTCCTATTCTCATGTGCCATAGCCAGCTTTCATCTTGATTGGCTACTAGGAACCTTCCTGCATTATTAGTATTCTCCAAAAAGAAAACATAAATATTGTCTTCTCTAATCCCTTTATACGGGATCACCAGATGACATATCATATATGGTACATTTATCTTTCACAAAATTGATACCATAACCATTATCTGCCAAATGACTTATGCTCAATAGGTTATGTTTCAATTCAGTTACTAGACAAACATCCTTTATTATTGGATAAGGAGAAATACCTATAGTACCATTACCTATAATATCACCTCTCAAGTTATTTTCGAAGGAGACGTATCCTTCTTTCTTCATCGATAGCATAGCGAATAAAGATGCATCACCAGTCATGTGTCGCGAACATCCGCTATCGAGGATCCATTTGCTTCTAGCATGAGAGGGTTGAGGGTCCACCTACAAAACAAGTAGATGAATCCTTTGGTACCCATTTTCTGAAGGGTCCATACTGATTAGCTTTAGGTCTCCAGACTAAAGTGTGATTGTCAACAAGCTTTCTTGCTAAACAATACTGTGATATGTGTCCGTGTGTACCACAATAAGTGTAAGTCAGTTTAGAACCAGATGTGGTTGAAACTGTGTTCACATGCTTGTT
The DNA here is from genome assembly GCA_029216955.1 of Iris pallida. Lineage (NCBI taxonomy): Eukaryota > Viridiplantae > Streptophyta > Magnoliopsida > Asparagales > Iridaceae > Iris > Iris pallida. The sequence goes on from JANAVB010024481.1 coordinate 170,966, forward strand.
TGGTTTCTTGGAGAACCTATAAGTGAAAGCATGATGATACTCATGTTTCTTCTGTGCTTTCTTGTTTTTAGTCCTCTTAGGTGTATGCTTTGCATTAGGACTAAAATTAGGCTGTGTCACAGGCATTTCCTGTTTGCCTAACTTGATTTCTAACTTTTTAGAAATTGCAATAGACTCTTCAAATTTAGCAGTCATAACTGAGAGTCTCTGTTCTGTTACTAAGTGCATCTTCTTCTCTGTGTCATACAGCTTTTACATCTTACCATAATCTCTTTCTTTCTTTTGAATAGTGAGGATAGCCTCATGATAGTCTACCTTGAGTTTGGCTATCTCTTCCGTGTTACCGGTAGTAGACGTCTCTTTAATATCTTAAATAAGATTGGACAGTCTAGCTAACTCGGTTGTGTATGCCTTAATCTCTTTTCGAGATTGCTTATACTTGTCAAGCACATTTTTGTGTTCTTCAAGTAAATTGCTAAAGGCATTTTCTAACTCATCGAAAGTAAATTCATCATATAGAGGGTTTGAAGATACCTTATCAAATGCCATAAGACAGACATTTGCATTGCCGCAGGGTCTATCCTCTTCTTCAGAATCACTGGCATCACTTTTATGCCAGATACTTGTGTTGGCATACTTTCGACCAGTTGTAGCTTTTCTGCTTGATCTTGACCTGTCATATGGACTGCTCTTCTTGATGGTTGGACAGTCCTTCCTCATATGCCCTGACTTCTTACATCCAAAGCATATGGTTTCATCTTCATTGCTTTCTTGGACATCTTTCTTCTTTCTGCTTGTAAACTTTAGGTACTTCCTGAAGTTCTTCACAAGTAGGGCTTGTTCATCACCACTTGATGATTCTTTATCGGAATCGTTGTATGTAGGTTTTCTTGCTTGAGCTTTGAAGGCAATAGTTTTCTCCTTTGGTGTTGCTTCTTCAAAATCTTGCAAGTCGAGTTCATGGGTCATGAGCTTGCCCATCAAAGTTTCCAACGACATTGTGGTGAGGTCGATTCCTTCAATAATTGCTGTGGCTTTTAGATTCCAGTTCTTTGTTAGAGCCCGCAGCACTTTTCTAATCTTCTCGTGATTGCTGTAATCCTTACCAAGAGATTGCAAAGGATTAGTTATATCAAAGAAACGAGTAAACATCTGTGTAATTGACTCACCGGATTTTATCTTAAAAGATTCATATTCCTGAGTCAGTCTACTAATTTTGGATTCTTTCACTTGGGAAGTCCCTTCATGGGTTACCTCAAGGAGTTTCCAAATTTTGTGAGACGTCTTTCAGGTTGAAACTCTGTTGAACTCGGTTTTGTCAATTGCACAAAATAGTGCATTGATGGCTCGAGCATCAAGACTAGCCTTTGCTTTTTCAGCATCGGTGTACTTGTCATGCGGTTTTTCCATAAGAATACCTTCAACCACTGTGGGTGGTGGTTTCTTATACCCATCAATGACTATTGACCAAAGATCAAAATCTAGAGATTTTAGAAAGAAAGTCATTCGTGTTTTCCTGTATGTGTAATTTGTTCCATCAAATAGAGGAGGTCTATTTGTGGATTGCCCTTCACCGTTGAAGAGATAGCACGATATGAAATAGAACTCAAGGAAATAAATAGATGAAAAGTAGTCTAAGATAATCCCAGTAATATCCAGAGAAATACAAACTTAGCTACAGTATGAAAGAATATATACAACTCTGAACTCCAAATATAGTCTAGCTAAAACATGTCTCATAACTACATAAAAGAAGATAAGCCTAACTAATCTAGACTAGGCAATCGGGGTGATATCCTCAGCTAGAGCTGGGTCCTCCTGAGGGTCCAGCTCGCAGGTGTCATCTAAGGCTGCCCCGTAGTAAGTATCCAGACCAGCCTCCTTCTCGTCCTCTGTAATATTTTTAACAGGTCCAGTCAGGACAGGAGCGAGTACAATACATCTCAACAGTTCATAGCAGGTTAGAAAATATAATCATGCAGTAAAATAAGATACAGGTACTGAAAGAAGTGCAGTATGTAAACAAAGAGAGAAAGCTGTAATAGAAATATCTACAATAAATAGAGAACTAACATGTAGCTAGTGAGTCAGAGTACAATATGGACATGTAAATGGCATGGGATGATTCTGATGCTACACTATGGAATAATTCTGATGCTACACTACTGGTGTATTATTCACATGTCCACTTCTACTCTCCTGTACCCCCAATCAATACACAAGGATCCAACCAGGTTATGTCATGATACTATGTAAGGCCCCCGAAGGGTGATAAGCCCCCGAAGGGTGGTAAGCCTCCGAAAGGTGATAAGCCCCCGAAAGGTGATACATAGTAGACCCATAAATAGGATAAGGATTCCAGGAAGACTCTGTGATCATAAGAGTATATGTCACAAGTGATTGAAGAATCAACGAAGCATAGTGATACGCTATGTAATTGAAACGCACAGAACATAGAGTACCCGATGCTCCCTAAGGATAACATCTCAAGAAGGGATCCATGTAGTACCAATCCGTGTGACCAACGTGACAGTACAAGTAAAGTAATCTACTGCAGGAAATAGTTCTAAGCAGGATATGAAATGATCAGAGAATGTACTCGCCTGGTATCTGAGTGTCCAACTGAAAAGTACTGTCCGAGGAGTGGTGTCTGGCTCCTATTCAGAACAGCACAAGTCACAACAAATCCAGAATGGTAAAATAAAGCACTACTATGCATTCTACATGAATCTAAGTCAATCTAGGCCAAAGTCAACTCTTGGTCAACTCTGGTCAACCCTAGTAGTCAAACTAGGTCAACTATGGTCAAACTTGGTCAAACAAGTCCACACTAGGTCAAACTAGTCTACACTAGTCTAGTAAGTCTATTCTAGGTCTAATAAAGCTGTACAAGCCTAATCTAGCCCTGTTAGTCAAACATGCATACACAGGCCATAGGCTATTCAATTTAGGCCAACCCAAACACATACAACTTGCCAAATCTATATCTAACCAATACACTCTAGATATATGTAACCTCAAACATAACACATAAATATGAAATACATATATAAAGTTCACACACAAGTTATATATATATGGTACTTATATATATAAACTAACATAGCCTATAACCCATTGCAAATAGCTATATTAGATACCTATATGATACACAAACCATATTACATCACATATATACATATCACATTATATGTGTATACACTACATTATATGTATACATTACACTATATGTATATACAATAGGATATATAGAGAGGAAAAAACTCAAGGGTTCATGTGTATGTGTGTGTGTGAGTAGTGAGAGCTATGTAGGTCTTGATAGTGAAAAAGGGAAGGGGATTAACTCTCAATGACAGTAATACACACATGAACATGTGAACCTACAATCTCAGATTTTAATTTAAGCACCAACCACATATAATACTAGCTGTTAAATTCAGTTAAAAGGGAAAGAAAATCAACTCTGGACTTCCTTTTACAGTACACAAGTTGTATCAAAACAAAATCAGATTTCTATCTCAAATTTTCAATACCAAAACAAACTCAGTTTAAATTCACAGGAAAATTAGTTTAGAAGTCATGTTCTCAGGTTTTCAGAGTTCCCAACATAACTCAAAACAATACAGCTACACTTAATCTCAGATTTTCAGAGCAAGGTTCAGTTATGAACATTTAGGAAGAAAAGATTTCAGTGTGAAGGAAAATAGGACAGTGATGTAGGCAGTGTATATATACCTACATATCAAATCCTAAACGAACAAATCAGTTCAACTAAAAAAAACTCAGAATTTGATACTCATGAACATTAAACAAACATTCAACAACCCCTTTATGAAAACTCAGATTCTATGAACCATAACACTCCCAAATCAGTCAAATTTTGTCATACAGTTAGAAAAAACATAGGAGAACACATTAGGCATTTAAATACATGTAATAGACTGTGTTAAGTGGGTTAAAATGATTCCTAAAACTCAATTTTGTAAACTGGGAAAAATCAGGAATCACGTTGATACACAGGAATTCAGAAAAACGGGAAATGAGGGAATAATAAATAAAATCGAATTTAAATAAATAAACAATGGTTGGTAATGAACCAACATCATGAGCACGCGTCCCATGAAGTGTTTGTGTCCCTGCAAGAGGACACAAACGTGTCCAATAGAGTAAAACACGAAATCAGTGTACACTGACACAGAGACTGTGACAGTCTCGTGCGGGGGTGCACGCGTGTCGTGCACCCGACACAGAGCACTTCGTGTCTCGTGCTCGTGTCCGCAGGTGCACCTAGGGTAGGTATAAGTGTGTGTCGCCCTGAAACGTGTCAGTGTGTGTCGTGTCCAGTAGTTCAAGGCCGTATCAGTGGCTATAATCAGCCTGCGCACAGTGCAGTGCATTACCCGTGCGTGGCCGATTTCTCCCAATCCAGACCACGAAATCTCGTAAAACTTGAGGAGTATGATGACAGTAGGTGCCCCTAAGTGTCCACAAAAACTCGTGTCCAACAGTTCGTGTCGTGTCCAGTAGGGACCCCGATAGGCAGGGGAGCACTGTGTAGGATCGTTGAGCACCTCTAGAGGGGGGGTGAATAGAGTGCGTGTGTGCAGCGGAATATAATTACCAATTAAAAATTAAACAATGGCAGATATGTAAGAGACAGTAAATAAAGATAGAGAATTCAAACTCAGTGACACAACGATGTATACTGGTATCCCTCTGAGAGGACTAATCCAGTCTCGAGTACTCTTGCTCGATGTTAATCCACTATGGCACAAGCTTTAAATGAGAGCTTGCAATCTCTTACAACACCGTGCTTGGTGACAAGCGCACGACCAGCTTCACAACACCGTGCTTGGTGACGAGCGCACGACCAGCTCCACAACAGAAAAGTTGTTGAAACTTGAACGACCTCTTTACAACTCTTGAGTAACCAAAAACTCTAAATCAACTCTGATAGTACTGGCTTTTGGCTAAGAGATGTGTAGGTGAGATTTGAAAATCTTAGATCGTTTTGAAAACACTTGAGTAGTAGAGAAGAGAAGATGAAGAATGAATTGATGATTTGAAATGAAAAGTTATTCTCTATTTATAGGTGTTTTCACCAACCGAACTCGGGCAGAACTCGGGCAGAGTTCGGGTGCAAATATCTCGCAAAGAGACGTTGCTCGCAGATTTGGAGGCAACAGAAGTTTGAATACAAACTGACCGAACTCGGTCAGAGTTCGGACCGAACTCGGGCCGAACTCGGTTTGGAGTTCTGTCAGGAGATATTTGAAATTCTTTGCAAAAACAGTTTTCAAACATGTTTTTGGTTATTTGTAAAATCATTTGAAAAGACTATTTTCGAAATATGTTTTCAAAATATTTGTAAACGAAAATACGAATGATAAAAGTAGGCTTTTTGAAACAAGGACAGTTTTAACCCTAAGCCAGTATTACCAAAATTGATTTTACAAAGTAATTCCTAGACTCAATAAAATATAAAATACAGAATAAAAATGAGAACCGAGTCTTCAGAAGATTTGATGATGTTGACGCTTTGATTGATGTGGTACATCGTCCGTTGAATCTGATTTCATGAATCCTGAAATGATTAGCAGCATTTTCTATATTTTGTGTATTGACTAAAGTGTATGTTGATTATCGAAATCGGGTGTGACCATGGAATGGGCCAACACACTGTAGCTGCGCGCGCGCGTGTCCGAGTACGTGTGCACGAGTGTCCAAACGACACGACACAAGCACGAATTCAACTAAGTCAATTAAAATCGTGTAAGCGACATCAAAACAAAATTTTCCATTCAAACATAACTCGAAAATAATACAAAAAGTTTTACTGAGGCATTTTCACAAACACATTGAATGGTGCACTGATACGTGTCCTGTTAGGACATGAAACGACACGAAAACTTAGGGTTTCCTATCCCTACTGTTAGGTTAGGTCTAGGGCTCCCTAATGATGCAAAAACTTCAGGATTCTATTGTGAAGAAAGTTACCTCTTTGTATCAAAACCCTCCAAAAAAGCTCAAATGAGTGATGTTCTTCACAATGGAGAAACTCGTCCAAAGCTCCCCAAATCTGAGAACACTAATAACCAACAGAAAGTAGGAAGAATTTAGAACCCAATGCAATTTGTTTGGATTAAAAAGGAGGAAAAATGGATTTTCTAAGGATTTTTGAACATGGGCACTCACCTCTTTCTTCTCTTGTAATAAATTCCTAAAGAAGAGGCTAGCCCTAGATTTTAGGAGAGATTATATAGTGGAGGGAATCCCTAGATTGGCTGGACAAAATGTTAGGGTTAGAGTTTGGGCACTTGACTAATGGGCTTTGGGCTTATTTGGCTAACTATTGATTTATTAGTTAATCACAAGTCATGGCTTATGACTTAAAACTCTACTTAAGTCAAATAACCATACTATTAGTCAACTCTAGTCTAACTAGGGTGGCATGACCTAATCAAGACCAAACTCAACTAGGGTTAGCTCCTAGGTTAGTCTACCATGGTCATTGCTAGTCAAAGTCAACCTAGTCAACCCTCATTCAAACAATTCCAAAATAATTTCTAAAAATTCCCATAAATTCAAATAAACTCTAATAAATTTAAATTACCCCAAAAATATCAAAAATACCCTCAAACTAGAAATGTGGTAGTGACAAATCTACCCTCCTTAAAAGAATTTCGTCCTCAAAATTGAAAGGCAAAATACAACTGATGAGAAGGATAGGAAGTATACCTTACGGTCTAAAAAGATAAGGGTAGCGCTCGCGCATCTTATCCTCCCGCTCCCAGGTAGACTCTCCTGGAGAATGAAGCCTCCATGCGACGCGTACCAAGGGTATCACCTGGTTCCTCAGAACCTTCTCCTGTCGATCCAGAATCTCCACTGGCTGTTCTGGATAGCTGAGAGAAGGCCCAACCTCAATCTCTGAATGATCGAGCACATGGCTAGGGTCAGCCACGTACCGTCTCTGTGATACATGGAATACGTTGTGGACCCCCACAAGTACAGGCGGCAAGTCTAGCTTGTATGCAACGTCACCGACTCTCCCGCTGATAACGAAAGGGCCGATAAAGTGCGGGCTAAGCTTCCCGTCTCCACCAAAACGTATCGTACCATGAGTCGGAGATATCCTCAAGAAAACCTGGTCTCCGACCTAATCACAAGCAAGGTCTCAATTAATTATAATAAATAAACATGATTATTAAAACACAAACAATCAAACCTAAACTAATCCTACTCTAATCTGTACCTCAAACTCCAACGGCCTCCGGTGGCTATCGGCCCAGTGTCGATGTCTGTCCTGCGCCACGCAAAGTCTGTCCCTGATGAGCTTCACCTTCTCGGCTGCATCAACAACCATCTCTGGCTCCAGTAAAGCTCGCTCACCAATATCATCCCAAGATAAGGGTGTACGGCACCTACGCCCGTACAGAGCCTCGAAAGGTGACATCTCAATGCTGGCCTGGAAACTGTTGTTGTAAGCAAACTCTACGAAATGAAGATGATCCTCCCAGGAACCTCCAAAGTCCAGGACGCACGTCCGTAGCATATCCTCAAGTGTCTGGATAGTCCGCTCCGACTGTCCGTCCGTCTGGGGGTGGTATGCCGTGCTAAGCTTGAGCTGAGTGCCCAAGCTGGTCTGTAGACTCCTCCAGAAATAGGAAGTAAAATGGCTATCCCGATCTGAGACGATGCTGACTGGAACTCCGTGAATCCTGACTATCTACCGCATATACATCTCCGTCAGCCTCTCTGTAGACGTACCCACCTTGAATGGCAAGAAGTGGGCCAATTTGGTCAACCTGTCAACGATGACCCAAATCGTATCTTTTTCTGCTGGTATATGCGGCAATCCTGATACGAAGTCCATAGTGATATGCTCCCATTTCCACTCGGGAATGGGCAGCGGCTGCAATAATCCATCGGGCCTCTGTCTCTCCGCCTTGACCTGCTGACAAATCAAGCACTTAGCTACGAAGCGAGCCGCCTCCCGCTTTATCCCGGACCACCCAACATGCTCCCTCAGATTTCGGTACATCTTGTTGGCACCTGGGTGTATGGAGTACTGAGATCTGTGGGCCTCCTGCATAACCTGCTCTCTGAGCTCTCCGCTGGGCACACATAATCTGGAACCGTGCCTCAAGGCACCATCATCTGCAAGAGAAAACTCGCCCTCCAGCAATCCTGCTCGAACCTGCTCTCGGAGACACCGCAGAGCAACGTCCTCAAACTGTGCCGACTTGATCCTCTCCACCAAGTCCGACTGAATCTGCATCCTCCATAACTGCATCTGCACCCCGGGCACGATCACCTCAATCCCAAGGCTCTCCAAGTCGACAAGCAAGTGCCGATCCATGGTCAAACACATGGCTGTCGGATACCTACTCAAGGCATCGACAACCAAATTGGCCTTCCCTGGGTGATACTGAAGTAGGATGTCAAAGTCCTTCATCAACTCTAGCCATCTACGCTGCCTCATGTTTTACTCCTTCTGAGTGAACACATACTTTAAGCTCTTGTGATCTGTGAAGATCTCCACCCTCTCCCCATACAGATAATGCTTCTACAACTTTAAAGCAAAAATCACCGCCGCCAGTTCTAGGTCGTGGGTAGGGTAGTTCTTCTCATGGGGACGTAATTGTCTGGAAGCATAGGCAATCACCTTCCCATGCTGCTGCAAGACGCAACCCAGCCCCTTCCCTGAAGCATCACTATAAATAGTAAAACCACCTGATCCTGAAGGCAATGTCAGAATCGGAGCTGTTGTAAGCCGCTTCTTCAACTCATCAAAAGCTGCCTGACACTCCTCTGACCAAACATACTCAGCATCCTTTCGGGTCAACCGTGTCAACGGCTCTGCAACCCGGGAAAAATCCTGCACAAATCTCCGATAATATCCTGCCAGTCCCAGGAAACTCCTGATCTCTGCAACTGAAGTCGGCGCTGCCCACGCCTCGACTGCTACAATCTTCTTGGGGTCAACTGAGATACCATCTCCAGTCACAACGTGCCCCAAGAAGTCCACCCGGTCCAAGAAAAACTCACACTTGGAGAGTTTTCCATAAAGCTGCTCCCTCCTGAGAATCTCCAGCACTATCCGCAGATGCTCCTCGTGCTCCTCCTCAGTCTTAGAATATATCAAGATGTCGTCAATGAACACCACCACAAACAGATCCAGATACTGGTGGAACACCTTGTTCATAAGGTTCATAAACACTGCTGGTGCATTGGTTAGCCCAAACGGCATAACCAAAAACTCGAACTGCCCGTACCGCATCCTGAAAGCGGTCTTGGGAATATTCTCCCTCTTCACCTTCACTTGGTGATATCCCGACCTTAGATCAATCTTGGAAAATACTCGAGCTCCGCTCAACTGGTCAAATAGATCGTCGATCCGCGGCAGTGGGTATTTATTCTTGATCGTGAGGTTGTTGAGTACCCTATAGTCAATACACATACGTACTGACCCATCCTTCTTCGGCACGAACAACACTGGTGCACCCTATGGCGACGAACTCGAGCGGATGAAGCCCTTGTCCTGTAGCTCATCCACCTGCTTCTTCAGCTCCACCAGCTCACTGTTGTTCACCCGATAGACATGCTGAGAGATGGGCTCCGCTCCTGGAACCAAGTCTATCGAGAACTCTATGTCCCTGTCTGGTGGCAATCCCGACAACTCTTCTGGGAAAACATCCATATAATCTGCTATCAAGGGGTATAGAATCGTCTGCTCCTCGACCGAGACTCCACAGAAGACTCCGCTGCTCTGCTCTGCCTGACGTCTGGAGTACTCGAACTCTGGCTCCCCCAGTGCTATGAAGAGAACTCTACCCCCTCTGCAATCAATGCTGGCGTGGTGCCTGCTCAACCAATCCATGCCTAGTACTATATCGTAGTTCGGAAATGGCATTACGAGCAGGCTCACCTCCAACTCACGGCCTCCCAAAACTACTCTTCGACCCTTACAAACATCACTCACGAGGATAATGCCACCCCCGGTCATGATCTTGTAAGTCCTAGGCAACGATTCAGCTATGATACCGTGTCTAATCACAAAATATACTGATATGAAGCTATGCGAAGCACCGGAATTGAATAATGCAAATGTTGGACTGGAGTCGAGAAGAAACGAACCTACAATCAGCTCTCCTATCACCTCTGCATCTCCAGCTGCCATGGCGAAAGCTCGCCCCTGCTGGCCTCTCCTGGCCTGCTGCTGGTGCTGGACGAACCTCTGCTGCTGCGTCGGCAGGGCTGGTCCCCTCTGCTGGCCTGCTGGAGCCCTGGCTCCACCTCCCAGAGCTGCTCGTCCGATGCGGCACTCCCTCATCTGGTGGTCTACTGAACCACACACTAGGCACTGGCCCAACCTCTTTTGGCACTCATTGGCGACATGCCCGGGCTTCTTGCAATAAGCACAGGTGGTGGCCTGCTACCTCGGTGCCTGCTGCTGCACCCTCTGCTGCTGATGCTATACTGGCTGGTGCCTCGGCTGCTGAAACTGCTGTGGCTGGAACCTCTGCTGCTGGTGGTGCTGCTGCTGAAAGTGCGGCCTCTTGGCCGGTCCTCCGCTACTGCTGCCTTCCTGGGAGTCTCGTCCCATCTTGAGCCAAAGCTCAAGATCATCCTCTGCAGCTAGTGCGTCTACCAGGATCTCCTCAAATGTAGCACTGCGGGCGTTCTTGGTGTAGGACTTGACCTCCTTTACCAAGCCCTTTCGGAACCTCCGGGCCTTCGTCGTCTCGGACAAGTCCTCCATAAATCTGCTCAGGCGACAGAACTCTCCTGCGTACTCCTCCACGGACTGGCTCCCCTGGACTAGGGCCTCTAACTGGGTCTCGAGGGCTCCCAGTGTTGCGTCTGGAAAGAACTTCTTCTTGAACAGCTTCTTGAATGCTGCCCAAGTCTGACCTGCTGTGTCGACCCTCGGGTCGGTCTGGTACCATATACGAACCAGATCCTGCATCATGCTGGCCGCTGCTTCTATCTGGAGCCTCGTCGGAATCTTCGCCAGCCTGAAGATCTCCTCCATATGCTCGATCCACTCATCGGCATACAGGATCCCCTCTGTCCATCGGAAGTCTCTCGGGTGCATCTTCTGGAAGTCCTGGATGCCCTTCTCCCGCTGCTGGTGCGGCTGCAGAGCTGCCGCTGGCTGAGCTACGACCCTCTCAACTGCTGTCACTGCCAGCTCAATGCCTCGAGTGAGCTCTGCCGTGTGTCTCTGCTGCTGGGTCTGCTGACCCTCCATGTATTGCCTGAAGAAGGCTAGCCGCTGCACTACGTCCACTGTCCCTGGAGGTGGCTGCTGGTAAGGATCCTCTGGGAGAACTGGGTCCTACCTCCCTGTAGGTGGAAGCATACCCCCTACTGCTGCTGCCGGGGCCTCAATACGAGCAAAGGTGGCAGGAGCTGCAATCCCCTGGCCCTGCTGTACTGGCTGGAAGGTAGCAGTCCCCTCCATAGCATCCTCATGAATGGTACGCTGCGATCGAGTCTCTACCATCCTGAAGATAGACAAACAAGAGTATCAATTTCTGAGAAAGAAGCGATATAACAAAGGCGGACAATTAAAATTCAAAAGGATCAGCTGAAAATAAGGATTTAGATGGCAATAAATGAATTTTTCCTAATATGATCGAGTACCTAAAAAAAATTATTGTCCTATATCCTACTGCAGGCTGTAGTGATACTCTAATTCGAATACCACTACACTTCTAATCTTGACCTGTATGGGCCACCACTAAAAACGTGTCACGACCCGTACCCTAGAGTAAGGGCACGAGACGTGGGTACGTCCAGCCTACGCCGCAGTGTCGGCGGTAGAACGCTGTCCTAGGTCAACATACATCTAACAAAATATCTCTAAACAGTTTATACTCCCCGAATGGGGGTGACATAGCAATAAAACTCAATCACAACTAAGGAAGAGATAGCACGATATGAAATAGAACTCAAGGAAATAAATAGATGAAAAGTAGTCTAAGATAATCCCAGCAATATCCAGAGAAATACAAACTCAGCTACAGTATGAAAGAATATATACAACTCTAAAATCCAAATATAGTCTAGCTAAAACATGTCTCATGACTACATAAAAGAAGATAAGCCTAACTAATCTAGACTAGGCAATCGGGGTGATATCCTCAGCTAGAGCTGGGTCCTCCTGAGGGTCCAGCTCGCAGGTGTCATCTAAGACTGCCCCGTAGTAAGTATCCAGACCAGCCTCCTCTTCGTCCTCTGTAATATTTTCAACAGGTCCAGTCAGGCCAGGAGCGAGTACAGTACATCTCAACAGTTCATAGCAGGTTAGAAGATATAATCATGCAGTAAAGTAAGATACAGGTACTGAAAGAAGTGCAGTATGTAAACAGAGAGAGAAAGCTGTAATAGAAATATCTACAATAAATAGAGAACTAACATGTGGCTAGTGAGTCAGAGTACAACATGGATATGTAAATGGCATGGGATGATTCTGATGCTACACTATGGAATAATTCTGATGCTACACTACTGGTGTATTATTCACATGTCCACTTCTACTCTTCCGTACCTACAATCAATACACAAGGATCCAACCAGGTTATGTCATGATACTATATAAGGCCCCCGAAGGGTGATAAGCCCCCGAAGGGTGGTAAGCCTCCGAAAGGTGATAAGCCCCCGAAGGGTGATACATAGTAGACCCATAAATGGGATAAGGATTCCAGGAAGACTCTGTGATCATAAGAGTATATGTCACAAGTGATCGAAGAATCAATGAAGCATAGTGATACGCTATGTAAGTAAAACGCACAGAACATAGAGTACCCGATGCTCCCTAAGGATAACATCTCAAGAAGGGATCCATATTGTACCAATCCGTGTGACCAACGTGACAGTACAAGTAAAGTAATCTACTGTAGGAAATAGTTCTAAGCAGGATATGAAATGATCAGAGAATGTACTCGCCTGGTATCTGAGTGTCCAACTGAAAAGTACTGTCCGAGGAGTGGTGTCTGGCTCCTATTCAGAACAGCACAAGTCACAATAAGTCCAGAATGGTAAAATGAAGCACTACTATGCATTCTACATGAATCTAAGTCAATCTAGGCCAAAGTCAACTCTTGGTCAACTCTGGTCAACCCTAGTAGTCAAACTAGGTCAACTATGGTCAAACTTGGTCAAACCAGTCCATACTAGGTCAAACTAGTCTACACTAGTCTAGTAAGTCTATTCTAGGTCTAATAAAGCTGTACAAGCCTAATCTAGGCCTGTTAGTCAAACAGGCATATACAGGCCATAGGCTATTCAATCTAGGCCAACCCAAACACATACAACATGCCAAATCTATATCTAACCAATACACTCTAGATATATGTAACCTCAAACATAACACATAAATATGAAATACATATATAAAGTTCACACACAAGTTATATATATATGGTACTTATATATATAAACTAACATAGCCTATAACCCATTGCAAATAGCTATATTAGATACCTATATGATACACAAACCATATTACATCACATATATACATATCACATTATATGTGTATACACTACATTATATGTATATATTACACTATATGTATATATAATAGGATATATAGAGAGGAAAAAACTCAAGGGTTCATGTGTATGTGTGTGTGTGAGTAGTGAGAGCTATGTAGGTCTTGATAGTGAAAAAGGGAAGGGGATTAACTCTCAATGACAGTAATACACACATAAACATGTGAACCTACAATCTCAGATTTTAATTTAAGCACCAACTACATATAATACTAGCTGTTAAATTCAGTTAAAAGGGAAAGAAAATCAACTCTGGACTTCCTTTTACAGTACACAAGTTGTATCAAAACAAAATCAGATTTCTATCTCAGATTTTCAATACCAAAACAAACTCAGTTTAAATTCATAGGAAAATCAGTATAGAAGTCATGTTCTCAGGTTTTCAGAGTTCCCAACATAACTCAAAACAACACAGCTACACTTAATCTTAGATTTTTAGAACAAGGTTCAGTTATGAACATTTAGGAAGAAAAGATTTCAGTGTGCAGGAAAATACGACAGGGATGTAGGCAGTGTATATATACCTACATATCAAATCCTAAACCAACAAATCAGTTCAACTAAAAGAAAACTCAGAATTTGATACTCATGAACATTAAACAAACATTCAACAGCCCCTTTTTGAAAACTCAGATTCTATGAACCATAACACTCCCAAATCAGTCAAATTTTGTCATACAGTTAGAAAACACATAGGAGAACACATTAGGAATTTAAATACATGTAATAGACTGTGTTAAGTGGGTTAAAATGATTCCTAAAACTCAATTTTGTAAACAGGGAAAAATTAGGAATCACATTGATACACAGGAATTCAGAAAAATGGGAAATGAGGGAATAATAATTAAAATCGAATTTAAATAAATAAACAATGGTTGGTAATGAACCAACATCATGAGCACGTGTCCCATGAAGTGTTTGTGTCCCTGCAAGAGGACACAAACGTGTCCAATAGAGTAAAACACGAAATCAGTGTACAATGACGCAGAGACTGTGATAGTCTCGTGCGGGGGTGCACGCGTGTCATGCACCCGACATAGAGCACTTCGTGTCTCGTGCTCGTGTCTGCAGGTGCACCTAGGGTAGGTCTAAGTGTGTGTCGCCCTGAAACGTGTCAGTGTGTGTCGTGTCCAGTAGTTTAAGGCCGTATCAGTGGCTATAATTAGCCTGCGCACAGTGCAGTGCATTACCCGTGCGTGGCCGATTTCTCCCAATCCAGACCACAAAATCTCATGAAACTTGGGGAGTGTGAGGACAGTAGGTGCCCCTAAGTGTCCACAAAAACTCGGGTCCAACAAGTTCGTATCGTGTCCAGTAGGGACCCCGATAGGCAGGGGAGCACTGTAGCTGCGCGTGCGCGTGTCCGAGTGCGTGTGCACGAGTGTCTAAACGACACAACACAAGCACGAATTCAACTCAGTCAATTAAAATCGTGTAAGCGACATCAAAACGAAATTTTCCATTCAAACATAACTCGAAAATAATACAAAAAGTTTCACTGAGGCATTTTCACAAACACGTTGAATGGTGCACTGATACGTGTCCTGTTAGGACATGAAACGACACAAAAACTTAGGGTTTCCTATCCCTACTGTTAGGTTAGGTCTAGGGCTCCCTAATGATGCAAAAACTTCAGGATTCTATGGTGAAAATAGGAAGTTACCTCTTTGTATCAAAACCCTCCAAAAAGCTCAAATGAGTGATGTTCTTCACAATGGTGAAACTCGTCCAAAGCTCCCCAAATCTGAGAACACTAATAACCAATAGAAAGTAGGAAGAATTTAGAACCCAATGCAATTTGTTTGGATTAAAAAGGAGGAAAAATGGATTTTTTTAGGGATTTTTGAACATGGGGACTCACCTCTTTCTTCTCTTGTAATAAATTCCTAAAGAAGAGGCTAGCCCTAGATTTTAGGAGAGATTATATAGTGGGGGGAATCCCTAGGTTGGTTGGACAAAATTTTAGGGGTAGGGTTTGGGCACTTGACTAATGGGCTTTGGGCTTATTTGGCTAACTATTGATTTATTGGTTAATCACAAGTCATGGCTTATGACTTAAAACTCTCCTTAAGTCAAATAATCATACTATTAGTCAACTCTAGTCTAACTAGGGTGGCATGACCTAATCAAGACCAAACTCAACTAGGGTTAGCTCCTAGGTTAGTCTACCATGGTCATTGCTAGTCAAAGTCAACCTAGTCAACCCTCATTCAAACAATTCCAAAATAATTTCTAAAAATTCCCATAAATTCAAATAAACTCTAATAAATTTAAATTACCCCAAAAATGTCAAAAATACCCTCAAACTAGAAATGTGGTAGTGATAAATCTACCCTCCTTAAAAGAATTTTGTCCTCGAAATTGAAAAGCGAAATACAACTGATGAGAAGGATAGGAAGAACAAACTTTTTGAAGGCCTCATAGATGTAGTCCTAGGAGTACATTAGGCTTTATTTTCTAATAGTCTCATTAGGCTTTATTTTGAAGGCTTTTTGTAATACTCTAATTAGGCTTTATTTTGAAGGCCTCATACTTGTTTGCCATTAAAACAAGAAGAACAAACTTTTTTGTATTGAACTTTTGTATCTAATTACAAACAGAACAGAGTACAATATAGGACTTAGATGTAGTCCTAGGAGTACATTTTTGTTTTTATCTGGAAACCGAGACGATGGAATGAGTGGTAATACGTTGACTCCGTTGATGATCTGACGACGATCTCGAACTCTCTGAAGGTCTGGATTGCTCTGGAATGGGTAGTGACTTAAAAAGGATTGAGACTCTTGTAAATGCTCTGGATGTTGATGTAGTTGAAGTATTTCGGAAGTGGAGAATGAACCGTGGAAAGATTGAATGAAGGAATGATCCTTCTATTTATAGGCAGCAGAATGATCTACTTATGCGCGTATATGTGTTATGCACCTGGAGAGCTTGCACGTCGGGATGCCACGTGGCCGATGCTGTTAGGCGCATAGATGATGCATCCCAAAGTTGGAGCTGATTCTGTTTGAGCTGTACAGTTGGACTGCGGAGGAGCTGACACGTAGAAGTTGGAGATTCGGTTGTTGCTAAGATCTTGGGTGGTTAGCACTCATTCGTAGGCAGAACTGAGTCAAAATAACGGGTGGCATGTGTCTATGGCTCAAAGATCTCAGATTTGGTAGAGAGTGATCTGTCAGGATGCGCCTAGGATCTAGGGCATGGGAGGACTTGGCCTATGACTTTTATGAGTCACAAGCAAGTCTGGGTACATGGCTTTTGAGGCGCATACAGAGCTTTGGGCGCATGGCGATGGAGGTGCATGCAGGGACTTGACTTCTGTATTTTGGGATCATGAGCAAGCCTGGGCATATAGCTTTTGAGGCACATGCAAAACTTTAGGCACATGGTTATGGAGGCGCATGCGAGTGATCAGTCGGCCACATAGCGGGGCACAGCTGTAACCGACAGAATAAGTAATGATGAAGCTGACGTCGGCGGCTCTTCGTTTTCTGTAAAAGCTGTTGACTGTTCAGTCTTCGAGAAGCGTGCTGCCAACTCTTTCATATAGCATTAAATGCTTGATGGGTGATGAGCCTGAGTGGGCACATCTTTGTGCATCACTGGGCGCATCATTCTGTGCTCCACTGGGCGCATTATTCTGTGCTCCACTGGGTGCATTGTTCTGTGCTACTGGGCACATTGATACGGGGCGCATGGTACTGACGAGTACATCCGCCACATGGTACATACTCATTGGTCATTCTTTGTCAGCTTTTCTGAGACATTAATGACTTCTTTGATGTTGAATTATGAAGGGGCAGATTCATCACCATAAATGCAAGTTCATTGCACTGACTTCAAAAAAGTTACCACTTGGCGCATGGGTTTGATTTGCCCTAGCCTATAAATAGCAGCGTGAAAAGAAGTTTGTTTCTCATTTCACTTTCCTTCCTGAATGGAGATGAACCCGACCGGTCCTCCTCCTTGGCTAGATGCTATACTGTGGATTGCAGATCTCCTCGTTCGAAGAAGTTTTTACGACGAACTCCTTCAGAAGACTGAGATGTGTCGGGGGAGCTATGGCCACAACAGCTTATGTTTGAACCCTTTTTCTACGAGATGGCGTTGGGTGCCTGTTGCATCCAAAGATCTGGGTCATCGTGCCCCGACTTCCATTATGCTAGAAGAGCCATCGGGTTTGGATTGATTGCCAACCTGCGTTCTGCTCAATAAATGCTTTATTAGCCGAAGCACTCGTACGTTTGACGGTGAAGTGATTCGTTCTGATGAGGCAGCGTGATACGCTTGAACTGGGATTCCAGAGTGATGTGCCTATATTGAGACGTTTGAGTGATGCACCTAGTCGATTTTAGGCTTTCTCCTTTGTAGTAGAGTTTTCTTTGTAACAAAGAGTTTGGACATGTAACAGACTCTCATATGCAATAAAAGCCCAATTTTTATCTCTCTCTTCCTTTGATGTGCCAAGTTTTCTATTTTGAGTTCCTCTGCACATAACATTCTGTGGCGCATGACGCTTTAGGGCGTATGCCATTTTGGAGCGCATAAGGGTTTTGGTCCTTGATGCGCCATAATTTCTATGCTTCTACAAGACCTCCTTTAAAGTTTTCAAAACTTTCTGTCAAGTTTTGGAATACTTTGAACAAGAAGCATGGGTAATAGATGTCCTAGGCACATACCATGTCTATGCGCATGGCCGTTCGACGCATATGCGTATTGGCGCATGTTCTTCTTGATTTTAAAATGTCCAAAAAGATAACGCCTTGTTTCACAAAGTGATATTGATGATCTTTTTGAAAGATATTGAGCCGTCGGTTTCATGAGACCCAAAACGGCTGCTGCTGACATCACATCTCATCGGTTCGCGTGCATAGCAGAGCCTATAAATAGGTGCCTAATGAAAGATAAAGTTCTCTTTTTTCTTTCTTCTTCTTTAGAGCTTTTTTTTCCCCTTCGAAAACCCTAGCTAAGATGGCGCCCAAGACTCCCCGTGGCAGTGCTGGCCAAGGCAGAGGCCATGGCAAGAAGCCCGTCGAGGCCGACGTCTTGGAGTCCTCCGCTGTCGAAATGACGCACGCTGAAGTTCGGTCGGAGGTGATCAGTGGGTGAACTACTGCCTTGGGAGCTTTTGCACAGACACTACGTTGTACGTTTTGAATAGCACCGCTGAAGCGCATGGATGCGGCCGAACGAGCCACATTCGGACGATGCGCCTAGGCTTCTTTGAGCTTACGCGCATGGACTTTGTCCTGATGATGCGCCGATGCCTCTTTCTGGTGACGCACGTGGACTTTGGTCCTGATGATGCACCGAAGCTTCCTTCTGCTGATGCACGTGGACTTTGGTCCTGATGATGTGCCAATGCTTTCTTCCAATGCGCATGGACTTCGGTCCTGTATATGCGCCATGGTGGGATTCAGTCAATGCGTTTGGGCTTTGGTATAGATGATGCGCTTGACTTTTTGATACGCTAGCTATTTTGTATACGCTGATGTTGAATTTGTACAAAATCTTTTGCTGACACTTTGTCCTGATGTGTGGCATTGTTAATGACTTTACCCTTGCTGAATGAAGTCTTTTACTTTTATTGAAAATAAAAAACCTTTTGTTTGTTCAAATTGCTATGAACTTGTGATTTTTGTGGGCCTATTATCTTTTGCGCACCTTGGTTTCTAGGTACAGATAATAAGTTGAGATAGGAAACCAGCATATTTACTCAGAGGTGATATAGACGTGGTAAATATGGGTTTGATGTTAGAGTTTTCCTACTCAAAGGTGATGTGGACGTGGTAGGAATGAACTTGGTGGGGGTAGCTAGAACAACTCAGAGGTGATATGAACATGGATGTTCTATGATTGGGGTGTAACAATGCGGGGTTGTTGGATGAAATATTTGCTCAGAGGTAATGTTGACGTGGTAAACATAGATTTTAGTATGATCTTAAGAAACATAAGATTTTGCTTTGTGGGGATGTAGAGAAACAACTCAAAGATGATATGGACATTGATGTTTTTTACTAGGGAGAGAATACAATGGAACAACTGGGCTCCGGAGCATAAGATTATGAAAGAATGGGGGAGTGAACTCTGTGGTTGACATCATAACTTCTTCTGCTAAGGAGATGGAAGTACTTGTTGACGGATCTCATGCATAATACTTCTTTAGGAACTTGTCGTTGATTGGCATCATGTACAAGTCCCCATTTGGTTTGGCAAGTCAGTAGACGCCATTAGGGTACACCATCTCTATGATGAAGGGGCCTTCCCATTTGGGTTCGAACTTTCCTAGCAACTTTTGAGTCATCACCATTAGTCTTCTCACTGGCATAACAAGGTCACCCACTTGAAAAGTCCTTTGTTTGACCTTCTTTTTGAAGGCTTGTGAAATATGAGCTTGATAGTGCTCGATGCGTTGTTGGGCTAAGAGACATTTTTTGTCCAACGCCTCCAACTCTTGTAGACGGCGACGTTCATTTTATTTCTCTGTCAACTGGTTCATAATAGCCACCCATAGTGAGGGGATCTGGATTTTTACGGGCAGCACCGCTTCGCTTCCGTAAACCAGAGAGAATGGTGTGTTGCCCTCTAGGGTCCGTACCGTTGTGTGGTAGGCCTAAAGTCATTTGCCTAGTTTCTCGTTCCAGTCGCGTTTGTTTGATGATACAACCTTTTTTGAGTAGCTTGACAATTGTTTTATTGAAAGCTTCAGCCAATCCGTTTGCTTCCAAATTGTAAGCGGTTGACACCACGTTCTGAATACGATTCCTGTCACAGAATGTGCTGAAAACATAGCTAATAAATTACAGACCGTTATCATGGATGATCCTTGAGGGTACCCCAAAATGGTAGATGACATAATATTTGATGAAACTGACCACCTAAGAGCACTTCACCTCTTTCAGCGGTACTGCTTACGCCCACTTGGAGAAGTAGTCGGTGATTGCCATGATGATGCGGTGTCCCCTGAATGAGAGAGGGGTGATTAGCCCTACTATGTCCATACCCCAGGCTTAGAATGGCCAAGAGGCGATCGTAGGGTATAGAGGTTCCGACGGTCTGTAGATGAAGTCGGCGTAGAGTTGACAGGCATGACACTTTTTTGCATATTCAGTAGCATCAGCCATCATAGTAGGCCAGTAATAGCCTATTCGTCAGAGTCAGTCCTGTAGCATAGGCCCAGTTGATGAGCCCCATAGGTTCTGTCATGCGCTTCTCGAAGATCTTTTGCTGGCTCCTCATTCGATTGACATCGGAGGAGAAGCCCATCATAGGAGCGCCGATACATTATTTTGGTGGCTGTATCATAGTAGAATCGGAGGGAGCACCTTTTAACAGAGACTGCTTCCTTCGGGTCATCTAGAATGATTTCATAGACTGCGAAGTCGATGAATGGAAACCGCCAGTCTCTAACGTTGACACTGACATCTGTAGGCATGGCATGATTCAAACACATACACAGATTATTTTTGGGACATGCTAAATCCTGGCCAATCACAGTAACAAAGTGTTGAGTCCCGATAGGTGCCGCCAATGAGGCTGCGAGGCCAGCCAGAGCATCAGCCTCCAGGTTTTGTAGCCGAGGTACGTATTCTATGAAGAACTCGGTGAAGGCTGAGATGATGTCCAAAGCCACTTTGTGGTAGGGGACGAGGTCCTCGTGGTGCACCTCGTATTATCCTCGAACTTGATTGATAACGAGTTTTGAGTCACCATAAGATTCGAGGAATTTTACCCCCAGCTGTCTTGCTAACTGGAGCTCCATGATGAGGGCATTATATTCCGCTACATTATTGGAGCACAGCTCCGAGAAGGAGTTGGCATGCTGGATGACCAACTTGTCGGGAGAGACCAAGATGACCCACACCCCTACGATGATCTGACCCTTGGGGCCTGTTCTTGAAGCACCGTCGAGGAATATTCACCAAACGGGGTTTTCTTCAGTGACCTTGGACTCTAATACCTCATCTGGAATGTCTTCATAGAGTTTAGACGATTCCGGAATTGGATGTGCCGCTAGGAAGTTTGCCAGTGCTTGGCCCTTGACAGCTTTTTGTGGGAAAAATACCATATCATATGGTGTCAACAGTATCGCCCAAGTAGCCAATCGAGAGTTTAGCGTACCCGGCTTTGTCATGAGAACTCTGAGTAGATTGACTCAGGAGATGACATGGATCGTCTGCCCCGAGACATAATGACGAGTCTTTTGGATGGCAAATACCAGAGCTAGACATTCTTTTTTGACGGGCTTGTACCAGTGTTTGGCCCCGATCATTGTCCTGCTGAGGTAGTAGATAGCTTGCTCGTAGCCCGCATCATTATTCTGAGCTAATAAAGTACCGAGAGAATAATCAATCGCACGGACGTAGAGCAAAAAGGGTTTGCCTGCCACTGGTGCTACCCGGACTGGAGGACTTGTGAGATAAGCCTTGATGTCGTCAAATGCCTTCTGACATTCCTCCGTCCAGACGTAGGAGACTCCCTTCTTTATGAGTTTTGTAAAGGGTTGGCATTTTTCGGAAATGTTTGCAAAAAATCTCTGGATGTATGTAAGACGTCCATGTAGGCCTCGGAGTTCTCTAAGGTTCTTCGGAGGGTCTATGTCAAGGATAGCTTTGGTCTTCTCGGGATCCACATGGATGCCTTTTGAAGTGATGATGAAGCCCAGGAATTTGCCGCTAGAAACCCGAAGGAAGGATTTAGCGGGGTTCATTATGAGTTGGTGTGCCCGCATAAGATCGAAGACCATCTTCAAATCTTGTAAGTGATCACCTTGTAGCCGACTTTTGACAGTGATATCGTTGACATAGCATTTGACTGTCTTACGGAGGTATTGGGGGAAGATGGTGCTCATGGCTCGTTGGTATGTAGCACCTGTATTTTCAAGCCAAAGGGCATCACTGTGTAGCAGTAAACCCCCTTTGGAGTTTTGAATGACGTATATTTCTCATCATCCGAGAACATCTTGATCTAGTTGTAGCCTAAATATCCATCCATGAAGGACATGCATTCAAAGCCACATGTGTTGATGATCATTACGTCGGTGATCGAAAGTGGGAACTCGTCTTTCGGGCAAGCTGAGTTGAGGTCCCGGGAGTCAATGCAGACTCGAATTTTTCTATTCTTTTTAGTGACGGAAACGATATTAGCCACCTAATCTCGGTGTTGTTCTTCGCAAATAAACTCGTTGACCAAGATTTTATCCACTTCTTTGTCAATAGCGTCCATGATGTTAAGATGAAAGTGTCGATGTTGCTGCTTAACAGGCTTAGCATTGGGTGAGATAATAAACTTGTGCATTGTGACTTGTGGGTCTACACCTGTCAAGTCTTCATAGCTCCAGGCGAAGACGTTGATGTATTCTATGACCAGTTGAATCAACGATCCCCGATCCTCTCCTGCCAGGCTTTTGCTGATGAAGATAGGTTTGGACGAGGATTCACCCCCTAAGTCGATCTTCTCGACTTCAACTTCAGTTGGGGGTTCTCATAGTTTGAAGCGAGATTCCCAATGTGTACCCAAGCATTGAGCCCAGGGTTCTTCTTCGAAGAATTGTACCTCTTGATCATCATGTTCTTCTTCCGAAGGATGTGTGGATGTCATGTTGGTTGACAACACTTTCTTGAAGATTAGGCCGATGCTGGTATCGGAATCCCAGGTTGAGGCTTCAGATGAGTGAGTGTAACGCCCAAGTCCTAAAATACTTAGGACTAAGTACGTATCCATGCCAGCTATACACATACGAAGTATACTCCAATATATGGAAACCTCGTATGTGTACATAAGCTGTGACATGCAGTAAATCCATGATAACTAAATCTCATCCACAAAAATCAAAAGAATAGTAATATGAATCAACTCAATAATTTGTCACTTATACATGTAGATGGGTGGAGACAAATCTACTACCAACTATTTTAAAAGAGAGAAATATACAATAAAAGGATAGATGAAAATGACAAGACGAACCAAGGGCAATCATCTTCGAATGACTGGAGAAGATCACGGCCTTGGCTAGAACACCTGCAAAAAGTCACAAAGCACACACCTGTAGAGATAACCAGGTCCTCAGAGGAACGTAACAAGATACATAAAGAATATGACACATAACTGAATATATATACTATGTCATAAATCACAAGTAAAGTAAATAGTCCCAATCGTAACAAGATCCAATACCTCATCATCGAAATAGTGGACTATCCCTGCAACCAAATAAGGACAAGGGGTAGTATACTATACCGTGATGCGACATTGTCCCAAGCTACTAATAGAACGGGGTGATATGACATTGACGAGGGTTACCTGAACATTCTAATGTGTTTATGCAGTAAGAACAAACCTTCAACGCATGGGCACTCTGGCTACAGGAGTAGGAACTCAGGTATGGTCCCACCAAGATACCAGGGACCTCAAAGCATAACATTCCTGGAATGTCAGAGGCCAGCATGAAATCAGGTAGCAGGATCCAGGACCGTATCTCCAGTGGAGATAACCGATAATAATAGGAAAGTGCATACGTGGCCCATACGTTAAGGAACTATTCTTCCTACCTAATGTCTAGTAGAGTCACATCCATGACTCCCATACCTCTACTAACTGCCAAGTCTCCTAACATGCCTCTATTAGTAGTTAGCCCTAACGTATGTGCACCGGTGATCAACCATCACGCAAGTACCTCTACATGCTACTCATCTCACACATACCGCGTGGTACAACTGTGTCAAGGTGTATGCGATACACTACAAACGGTAGTCCCTTAACTCTAGGTTCATATGCAATCAAAGGATAATAACAAAGAAAACTAATATCACCGAGCATGTAGTAAATCAGGAATTGTAAGAACTGGAAATAAATGAACAGTGATATGTAATAACTATAAAAATGCAGACTGACTATAAACAGTATAATGGCAAGGTATCTTGCCTGGTGGATCGCTTGGTGTTGGTGCAATGTTCCGACATGTCCTGTTGTTTCATGGTCGATGGGCAGAGGTCTGAAGTCGCGAGGAGTTAGGAGTAAGAATTAATCACGATTAACTTTTTATAGGAAGTCTGCGGAGAAAATACTCATTCTTACCTTTTATAAATATTTGCATTTATCTGAAACTAGTTTTTGTTGATACTTTGAAAAATATTTGCATATAATAAAAAATCACTTTATAAATTTCGTAACTATTTTCTAATTAGTAAAAATATAAATATAATTTGTAGGTAATAACGAAAAAGATCAAAATTGTTATTAAGCAAAATTCCTAGGTTGGTAAAATATAATTTATTTACAAATATTTTATTAGTCAAAAATATTTCCAACATATATATATAAATCTAAAAACTTATTAGGACAAAATATAAATTTCATAGTTTAAAAAAAAATAATCAATCATATAAAAATAATAATTAAATTATTAAGCATATTCACAAACTATTTACTACTACTAGTATTGATACTAGACATAGTAATAATAACAATAATATTTGTAAGGAAAGGAGCACACTCTCCCAGAAGCAAACATCAAATGATTAAAAATATGTTTAATAAATAATAATGCATAAAAGCCAAAAACAAGCTCATTATGAGCTGTGTGGTATACATAATTCGTGAGAGAGAGAACAAACGGAGGAAGAAGAGTAGAACGAAGAAAGCTCACCGCGGGGAAGAAGACAACGCGATAGCGAGCTAGAGGCTGACGATCGAGGCTCGGCTAGAGGGCGGTACGGGAACCGGGCTCGGCGCTCGGTGCTCGACGCTCGGCGCTAGGCACGGCGGACGTGCCCGCCGATCTGCAGTCGACATTCGACGGCGCGCTCTATCGTCGGAGGCGACGACGTAGGCACGAGAACGGCAGACTAGGTACGGTGGCCGGGACGGCTCCAGTCGGGGTGTCGTGCCTGACAAGACCCGAGAAAGGGGTCGTGGTCTGGCTGCGAACGACGGAGAAGATGACAACGATGGCGGAGGCGGCATGGCGGCTTGTTCTCGCCTGCATCTTCAATTGGGGGTTCTCGTAGTTCGAAGCGAGATTCCCATTATGCACCCAAGCGTTGAGCCCGGGGTTCTTCTTCGAAAAATTGTACCTCTTGATCATTATCTTCTTATTTTGAAGAATGTATGGATGTCATGTTGGCTGACAACACTTTCTTGAAGATTGGGCCGATGCTGGTATCGGAATCCCAGGTTGAGGCTTCAGATGAGTGAGAGTGTATGGCCTCTTCCACTTCTGAACTTTTCTGGTTGTTGGAGGCATGGAGTAGCCCACTCCACCGTCAAGTACAGTGGTAATAGTCTTGTGACTTCCCCTTCGGAACTGGGAGCCGTAAAGGGAGACGTCGGCCTCTGCCATAATTTAGACCTTGGCCAGTTATCAAGTCATAACCCATCTTCTGGATGAGGTACTTTACTTGATTGGTGTACCGATACACTTGCATTCTGCCGATATCAGGTTTTGGCTCGACAGGTGGGAGTTCTTGATGGCATTCGACCTTGCCGAAGATGATAGGTTTCTCGTCCTGGTTCTAGGGCAAAACTATATAACAGACTCTTTGATACAAGATGACTTGATTGACATGATTGACAATCGTTATTTGTGTTTGCAACGACTGTAAGGCATTGTCTAAGGTATACATGGCATTCCAATATGGAAGACTAGAATAATTCAAAGACAGCCGTTTATTAATAAAATACGGGATCTTGTCCCGGGGAATTACATCATTGAGGGATGGGGCATCGACATTGGCCGATATATACTCTTCCAGTTCTTCGTCAGTAAGCACTGGAGTAGCCTTGGGCGGTTCGTGAGAGTTCATCTGGAGCTTGACCCGTACCGGCTCTTGAGTTTGTGTTGAGAGAGACATTGGGCCTTCCCTTGTAGGTTTGACCACAAGGGGAGCAGACAATTGAGGAGGTTTCCCTTTAAGTCGCACTTTGAGAGGCGCCTCAGCTGACATCTCGGAGATTGGTGCTTTTCTGCACAGCTTAGCCATGAGAGGAGATGACACTTGGAAAGATCTTCCCTTGAGGCGTATCTTCAAAGGGGCTTCGGTTGTTGTTTCAGCCAAGGAGGCTGGTGCCCTCCCGCGTAGCTTGACTTCGATAGGGGCCGATGCTTAGGGAGGTTTCCCCTTGAGTCGCACTTTCAGAGGGGCGTTGGTCATCATTTCTGCTTCAGTGTCAACTTCTGCTTTGTCGTCTGCATCGTTGGCTTTGTTGTCCAAGTGAATTGATTTGTAAAGGTCAGATTCGGTGAATAAGGCCTTAATTCCTCTGAAGGGATCGACATCAGCAAACTCCGTTCTAATTATGCCTTTGGTGGATACATATTTCATACATTAATGAAGGGTAGATGGCACCGCCATATATTCGTGTATCCATGGGCACCCCAACAGGATATTGTAGTTAACGTCCACATCTACGATATAGCAAGTCACCTCGGTCTGAAGATCACCGATATGACATTTGAGCCAGATCTTGCCCAGTAGTTCACTCTTGCTAGCGTTGAAGGCACTGATTGTAGTATGGGATGCCGTTAGATGATGCATCGGGATACCTAATGTCTGGAGCTGAGTCCAGGAGATAATGCTGAGGTCGACCCGGGGTCGATCTGCATTCGATCCACCTTGATAGCTTTGATGTACCCTATGTAATACAATGATATGTTATGTCGATTGTCCTTGACCAACACGTCTTTTTGAGTGAACGTGATGTTGGGGATGATTTCGCCCATACTATGGCAGTACGGACATGCTGTTGGATCGCCTTCAGGCTGCTTGAATTGGCTCATGAAGGACTCAGCATCCTTCAGTGCTTCACATAGGACCTCTCGAGTATCTTTGGATGGTCGGAGAAGTTCGAACATGGATAGCTGAGCTGGCATACTAGCGAGTTGGGCCAGTATGTCAAAGTTCTGGGGTTTAGTCAACCCCGAAGCATTGGCTTTTCATAGAGGCATGTCGAAACGGGCCTCCTTATATTTCTGTTTGTCGGTTGCTGGCGGTTGGGATGGACCTTCCCCTTAGGCAGCTGTATTAGTGACAGGAGGCGTCACTTCGACCGGAGCCTCCTCTTGCTGTACGTTCTGTTATGAACGCGTCTGGAAAAGAAGGGCCTCCTAAGGGGAGGAGGTGACCATGCGGCAAGACATGGTCTTCTTGCCTTTGGCTTTGGAGGTAGAATGTACCCCCGATTGAGTCAGTTCTAGGGCGAGATCTGGATGAACCCACATGATCTCTCCCCGGGATGTCGTAAATGGTATTAGCCCGCTCACATTATCACGAGTTGGCGGAAGGTTGATTACTTCCATTGTCGCCTTTGGGATAGGGATAACGCCGTCTTGAGCTTTAGTGGGCGGCAATGTGCCAAACTAGAGTGACACCATGTTGGCCGAGACTGTCTTCTCTTCATAATCGAGTGAGATGGCATTCGCGTTGATCATGTATTGTATGTAGTTCTTTAAGATATATCGGATGCTCGATGAACCGACGGTAGTGACAGTACCTCGGTTCGCCCACCCTGTCGACCTCATCAGGTCGTTTTGCATCAGGCAACTTAATCTTGTCGCTCTGTTTCAGCATTTTGAAGAGTTGCAGGTTGTCTTCGTCGTTGAAGGAGTAGACCTCCTTCAGTCTTGGTGTGTCATGTTCATGCATGTTTTTCCTTATCATCGAACACAGGGAAGCTAACCCCCAGAAGCCGTACATTGCGTGCCTTTTTTTCGACAGCTTCGGCTCCGGTGATCAACGAACTCCAATCGGGAGGCTGGGCTGAGTCAAGCCAGAGTTTGATGGCTGACGTCATGTTCATACTGCATATGTCGATCAGCACATGTTCTGGGATGCCGGTTGGTATTCTCAAGCATGCCTGACGGAAGTGATCGATGAAGGCTCGAACAGTTTCTTTCTCCGTCTAGCACACTTCTATTAGAGACGACATTGTCATGTCCTTTCCCATGTCGTAGAATTGGTCAAGGAACAGATGTGTTAAGTCATCAAAGGAGGATATATGGTTATCAGGGAGACTGCAGTACCAGTCATAAGTGACTCCCTTCAATGCCCCGACAAACAAACTTGTAAGCAGGGCGTCTTACTTCGGGAGATGTCCTATCACGGAGTGGAAGTAGGTCAGATATCGGCAGGCAGACTCCTTCCTATCGAATGGCTTCAGTATTTATAGTTTATATTTGGGAGGATAAACCACTTTGTTACATTCAGGAGGGTAAGGTTGTCAGATCCTGAGCTTCTGCATTCCTCTTGTTTGTTCCGCACTTCGAAGCGATCGCGTGCATCCCTTACCATCTCAGCCAACTCCTCTGTAGAGCCAGGAGCAGGTGAGGGAGGTAAAGTATGAAACTTAGCCCCTGAAGGAGTCGATGTCCGATGGGCAGTGTGATGATGTATTCCGAAAGATACCCGTTGAGGGGGTACACTGGACTCTTCGTTACCCCCGGGATCGAGGATAGTGGATACCGGCGCCCTTGTCAAAGGTTGAGAAGTCAAAGTATTCCGAATCTCAAACATTATTTGAGTCAAAGATTGTATGGTGGAGGAGAGGGTCTTGAGGCCATCTTCCAAGGTGTCCATGCGTCGAAAGAGATCCGGAGCTGAAGTGTCAATCTCTTCTTCGTCGCCACCCCTGTCATGTAGACGGACAAGACGTGGGTAGATGTGGATGGATCAGTTGATGCTTCGCTTTCAGCCTCGCTTTATTGTGGAAAGGTTGGCCTAAAAGCTTCTTCTTCCGACACTTCGTACTGGCTACCCCCAGCTGCTTCAGTGTCAGTGCCTTGGTGGATGCCATCGTCTTCGAATAAGGGGTTATCGAGGATAGTCGGGGTCAGAAAACCCCAGCTTGTTTCATTATTGGAGCTTTCATCCTCAATCAAGTTCACTAGAATACCCCGATTGACGGGGTTACTGCGTGGTTCTTGTTCTATCGGCTTTAGATCGGCCAAACGAGGTCGAAGAGTTGGTAGCGCTCGGCTTTCTCCCTGATACATCGGAGTTGGAAATGACATGGCAGGAGGGGACCGAAGGTTCTGTATCGTCCTCGATTGGCACTCTTTTTTTTATGGAGATGTCGGATAGGTGCAGCTGGTTGCAGTCGCTGGAACACGGACTACCTTGGTGGTGTCGCCGTTGTTTTATAATAGCAGTAATTGATGGTGACTATGGCTGTGAGGGGCGCATCGTGCATGGAGGTCATCTCTCCCGATCTACGTTTATGAGTGATCACATTACGTAGATCATGAGGGGAGAGTTTCACATTCACACCCTGTTTAGGCGCATAACAGGGCCAAGCGTCGGGGTGATTATGTCAATGTTGCACCCCCTGATCTAGTTCCAGCGTATAAGATGCACCTAGATCGTTGGTGGAAGAGCAACATATATTTTGGCTTGAACCAACTTCATACGCACAGTCCACGTAGGCGCATGGGTTCAAAGTCGTAGAATTTGCCCCACCCAACTTGGTTCCGTACGCAAAAGATGCACCCAAGTGGGAAGGGGACTTCGAGAGTAGACTCATGGCTGGTGCAAAGGCAACCGAGTCAACTCTGTACAACTTACCATCAGCTGCGCGCATGAGTTTCAGCATGCATATTAGGTTTGCTGCTGTTATAGCATGTTTAGGGCGCATGGCCCGTGTTGCCTTGGCCTTCTTCATACTAGCCTGTAAAGGGACATAGTACTTAGAATCCAAATTTTCTTTGCCATAATAGTGAGTGATTCTGTCGAAGACAGAAGTTTTCTCCTGCATGCCAGAGCTCATGCGTGGGAGATTGGATGCACCCCTGTTCCGTTGGCGCATCTTCTTCGACTGGAAAGAAGAAGGTTGGGAGCTGCCGTCGATGTTGCGCTTCCCTGGCAGATGTGCTACACCAGTGGCTGCATCTTGTTTGCTGGAAACGTCAGCTGGAAGAGAGTTCTGCAGCGGCACATCCCCTTCAGCGGTGGCATTCAACGTACCACCTTTGCGCACCCATACTTGGCGGGTCTTTTTCAACTTTGGCAGCCACTTTGAAGGACTCTTACTGCCTTCAAAAATGAACTCGTCATACGCCTTTTCAGTGAGGCGCACCATGAGTGTCTTGTAGGAGGAGTCGAGCTTGCTGTCGTCAGATTGCAACACAACCTTCTTGTTGGAGGAGAAAGTAGTCCCCAGCAGAGTCGCCAGCTTGTTTGCCATTAAAACAAGAAGAACAAACTTTTTTGTATTGAACTTTTGTATCTAATTACAAATAGAACATAGTACAATGTAGGACTTAGACGTAGTCCTAGTAGTACACTTTTGTTTTTAATCTGGAAACCGTGGCGATGGAATGAGTGGTAATACGTTGAATCCATTGATGATATGACGACGATCTTGAACTCTCTGAAGGTCTGGATTGCTCTGGAACGGGTAGTGACTTGAAGAGGATTGTCACAATTGCGAGTGCTTTGGATGTTGATGCGGTTGAAGTATTTCGAAAGTGGAGAATGAACCGTGGAGAGATTGAATGAAGGAATGATCCTTCCATTTATAGGCAGCAGAATGATCTGCTTATGCGTGCATATGTGTTATGCGCCTGGAGAGCTTGTACGTAGGGACGCCACGTGGCAGATGTTGTTGGGTGTATAGATGATGTGTCCCGAAGTTGGAGATGAATCTGTTTAAGCTGCACGGTTGGCCTATAGAGGAGTTGACACGTGGAAATTGGAGATTCGACTGTTGTAGAGATCTTGGGTGGTTAGCACTCATTCATAGGCAGATCTGAGTCAAAATGATACGTGGCATGTGTCTATGGCTCAATGATCTCGGATTTGGTGGAGAGTGATCTGTCAAGATGCCTCTAGGATCTGACGCATAGGGGGACTTGGTCTATGACTTTTAGGAGTCACAAGCAAGTTTGGGTGCCTGGTTTTTGAGGCGCATGCAGAACTTTGGGCGTATGGCAGTGGAGGTGCATGCAGGAACTTGACTTCTGTCTTTTGGGATCAGGAGCAAGCCAGGGCATTTAGTTTTTGAGGCGCATGTAGAAATTTGGGCGCATGGCAATAGAGGCGCATGCGAGTGATCGGTCAGCCACGTGGCAGGGCAGAGCTGTAACCGACAGAATAAGTAATGATGAAGATGACGTCGTCAGCTCTTTATTTTCTGTGAAAGCTGTCGACTGCTCAGTCTTCGAAAAGCGTATTGCCAACTCAGTCAGATAGCATTAAATACTTGATGGGTGACGAGTCTGAGTGGGCACATCTCTGTGCATCACATGGCACATCATTTTATGCTCCACTGGGTGTATTATTGTGTGCTTCACTGGGCGCATTGTTCTGTGCCCTGCTGGGCATATTGATACGGGGTAAATGGTGCTGACGAGCGCATCCGCCGCATGGTGCATACTCATTGGTCAGACTTTGTCAGCTTTTTCGAAGCATTAATGAATTCCTTGATGTTGAATTTTGAAGGGGCAGATTCATCACCATAAATGCAAGTTCATTGCACTGACTTCGAGAAAGTTACCACTTGGCGTATGGGTTTGATTTGCCCGGGCCAATAAATAGCAGCGTGAAGAGAAGTTTATTTCTTGTTTCACTTTCCTTCCTGAATAGAGATGAACTCGACCGGTCCTCCTCCTTGGCGAGACGCTGCACTGTGGGTTGCAGATCACCTCATTCGAAGAAGATTTGAAGACAAACTCCTTCAGAAGACAGAGATGCGTCGGGAGAGCTGTGGAAACAACAGCTTATGTTCGAACCATTTTTCTACGAGATGGCATTGGGTGCCTGTTGCATCTAAAGATCTGGGTCGTCGTGCCTCGACTTCTGTTATGCTGGAAGAGCCACCTGGTTTCGATTGATTGCCAACCCGCGTTCTGCTCAGTAAATACTTCATTAGCCGAAGCACTCGTGCATTTGACGGTGAAGTAATTCGTTCTGATGAGACAGGGTGACACGCCTGAACTGGATGCCAGAGTGATGCACCTATATTGAGACGTTTGAGTGCTATGCCTAGTCGATTTTAGGCTTTCTCCTTTGTAGTAGACTTTTCTTTGTAACAAAGAGTTTGGACATGTAATAGACTCTCATTGCAATAAAAGTCTAATTTTTATATCTCTCTTCCTTTTGCTGTGCCGAGTTTTCTATTTTGAGTTCCTCTGCACATAATATTCTGTGGCACATGGCGCTTTAGGGCACATGCCATTTTGGAGCGCATAAGGGTTTTGGTGCTTGATGCGCCCATGATTTCCATGCTTCTACAAGACCCCCTTCAAAGTTTCCAAAACTTTCTGTCAAGTTTTGGAATACTTTAAACAAGAAGCATGGGTAGTGGATGTCGTAGGCGCATACCATGTCTGGGTGCATGGCCGCTTGGCACATATGTGTATTGGCGCATGTTCTTCTTGATTTTAAAATGTCCAAAAAGATAACGCCTTGTTTTGCGAAGTGATAATGATGATCTTTTTGGAAGATATAAAGCCGTCGGTTTCACGAGGCCCAAAGCGGCTGCTGCTGATGTCATGTCTCATCGGTTCACGTGCATGGCAGAGCCTATAAATGGGTGCCTAATGAAAAAGAAAGTTTTCTTCTTTCTTTCTTCTTTCTTAGAGCTTTTTTTTTTCTTCTTTCTAGCTGAGATGGCGCCCAAGACTCCCATGACGGTGCTGGCTGAGGTAGAGGCCAGGGCAAGATGCCCGTCGAGGTCGACGTCGAGGAGGCGACGTACGTCGAAGTGCGGTCGGTGGTGATCGGTAGGTGAACTGCTGCCTTGGGGGCTTTTGTACAGACACTACGTTGTACATTTTGAATAGCACCGCTGAAGCACATGGATGTGGCTGAACGAGCCACATCCTGACGATACGCCTAGGCTTCTTTGAGCTGACGCGCATGGACTTTGTCCTGATGATGCGCCGATGCCTCTTTCTGGTGACGTGCATGGAATTTGGTCCTGATGATGCGCCGAAGCTTCCTTTTGCTGACGCGCGTGGACTTTGGTCCTGATAATGTGCCGAAGCTTTCTTCTATTGTGCATGGACTTCTGTCTTATGTATGCGCAATGGTACAATTTAGTCAATACGTCTGGGCTTTGGCCCAGATGATGCGCCTGACTTTTTGATGCGCCAGCTATTTGTATGCGCTGATGTTGAGTTTGTACAAAATCTTTTGCTGACACTTTGTCCTGATGTGTGGCAGTGTCAATGGCTTTACCCTTGCTGAATGAAGTCTTTTACTTTTTTGAAAATAAATAACATTTTTGTTTGTTCAACTTGCCGTAAACTTGTAATTTTTGTGGACCTATTATCTTTTGCGCACCTTGGTTTCTAGGTACCGATAATAAGCTGACAGACTGAACCAGCATAATTACTCAGAGGTGATATGGACGTGGTAAATATGGGGTTGATGTTAGAGTTTTCCTACTCAGAGGTGATGTGGACATGGTAGGAATAAACTTGGTGGGGTTAGGTAAAACAACTCAGAGGTGATATGAACGTGGATGTTCTATGATTAGGGTGTAACAACACGGGGCTGTTAGATGAAATGTTTACTCAGAGGTAATGTGGACGTGGTAAACATAGATTTTAGCGTGATCTTATCAAACGTAAGAAATAGCTTTGTGGGGATGTAAGAAAACAACTCAGAGGTGATATGGACATAGATGTTTTGTACTGGGGAGAGAATGCAACGGAACAACTGGGCTCCGGAAGCATATGATTATGAAAGAATGGGGGAGTGAACTCTATGGTTGAGTTCATAAGTTCTCCTGCTGGTGAGATGGAAGTACATGTTTAGGGATCTCAGGCATAATACTTCTTTAGGAACTTGTCGTTGATTGGCATCATGAACAAGTCCCTATTTGGTTTGGCAAGTCGGTAGGCGCCACTAGAGTACACCGTCTTTATGATGAAGGGGCCTTCCCATTTGGGTTAGAACTTTCCTGGCATCTTGCGACTCATCACCATTGGTCTTCTGACTGGCATAACAAGGTCACCCACTTGAAAAGTCCTTTGCTTGACCTTCTTATTGAAGGCTTGTGAAATACGAGCTTGGTAGAGCTCGATGTGCTATTGAGCTAAGAGACGTTTCTCGTCTAGTGCCTCCAACTCTTGAAGACGGCGACGTTGATTATCTTCCTATATCAGCTGGTTCGTAATAGCCACCCGTAGTAGGGGATCTGGATTTCCAGGTTCAGCACCGCTTCGCTCCCGTAAACCAGAGAGAATGGTGTGTTAGACGTTGGGGTCCGTACCATTGTACGGTAGGCCCAAAGTCATTTGCCTAGTTTTTCGTCCCAGTCACGTTTGTTAGATGACATGACCTTTTTTTAGTAGCTTTACAATTGTTTTATTGAAAGCTTCAGCCAATCCATTTGCTGCCGGATTGACGCCACGTTCTGAATACGATTTCTGCCACAGAATTTGCTGAACACATGGCTATTGAATTGCGGATCGTTATCGTGGATGATCCTTCGGGGTACCCCGAAACGGTAGATGACGTGATGTTTGATGAATCTGACCACCTAGGAGCTCTTCACCTCTGTCAACGGTACTGCTTCCGTCAACTTGGAGAAGTAGTCGATAATTGCCAGGATGAAGCGGTGTCCCCTGGATGAGGGAGGGGTGATTGGCCCTACTATGTCCATACCCCAGGCTTCGAATGGCCAAGAGACGATCGTAGGGTGTAGAGGTTCCGACGGTCTGTGGATGAAGTCAGTGTGGAGTTGAGAGGCATGACACTTTTTTTGCATATTCAGTAGTGTCAGCCATCATAGTATGTCATGCCCCAGAACCAGAATATTGGAGAGCAGGGGCAGACATAGCCAGCTACGGATATAGAAGTATAATCCACCTCGATATACGGTTACGGCTGTCTAGATGTATGAGGGTTTATCTACAAGCCATCAGTCTCTTGTGATCAAGAACAAGCCTAGTGTCTCAATCTTAAGCAAGCAATAATAGTTATAAGATGTTAGACCATCAGATATTCAATAGTAAGGCGTCCCATATATTTCATATACAGATGATCGTGAAGCTAGTCATACAAAACGCAAGGACTAGCAAGAGTTTCAGTCACACATGATCAACCCTAGGATTTGTCAATCATGTTACAGCCGTTAGGTAGACAAGAAATATAAGTATTCAACACGAGCTAACACTTGCTTGGCGGCTAAACG
The DNA here is from genome assembly GCA_029216955.1 of Iris pallida. NCBI lineage: Eukaryota > Viridiplantae > Streptophyta > Magnoliopsida > Asparagales > Iridaceae > Iris > Iris pallida. The sequence goes on from JANAVB010024481.1 coordinate 206,665, forward strand.
CCTCAAAAGGATAAGTTTACAATAGAGTGGGAGAGCAAAATAAAACCCACTCGTTGCCAGGGTTACGTCTAGTGTTCACCATCTGGCTGGAAGGCCGGAAGATCCTCGGGATTTGCTCCGAAATCTGGTCATACAAAACCAGCTGGGTCAGTCCCCAGAAAGAGCAAGTGCCACAAGGGAGGCTTCACTTAGTAACTAAAACCAGCAAGTTAGAACACATTGCATAATAATAACAAGAAAACCAGAAATATGAAAGTAAGATGATAAACGATAAGATAACTAAGAAACTATTCTGGTATCCAAGTTATAACCCGTAAACCAAACAAGGACCGGGGTTGTAACCATTCGTCTGAACAGAACTTAGTCTCTAACCAATTAACGACAAGTAAAGCATAAACTGTAAAATGTCCCGAAGTAACCATGTACAATGATGCAATGAGATGTAATGAGATGCAATAAGATGTTCCAACAGTCTAGTTACTAGCAAGATGCAATGAGATGTTCCAACAGTCACAAGCCCTACAGCTATCCAGGTTATCCAGATGCAAGTTACAAGAATTATAGTGGATACATCGCCCAGGAGACAAATGTATCCCATGTAAGTATAATAGTGGGTACATCACCCAGGAGACAAATGTACCCTAAGAGAGTTATTATGTGACTTGGAGGTGCAACACATGACAGCGTGCATATTACTTATTTCAAGAAGCGTCCCATATGACCGTGGGCTGGAAATGTGCCTTACTCGACGGCAGGCTACAAGTCCATTCAAGGTGCCCAGATAACGGGATCGCCTGTAACTGGAAACATCTCTCTATATGAGCTACTTTGATCAATCTGTAATTAACCTAGTCAAATTTAGTATGAATCCCTGACCGTGGTAATCAGGAATTCATGTCCTAGACATGATGCAAGACGAGACATGTAGCTTATACAAGCACAAATACCTACGGTGTCAAGACAAGAGTTACTTAGCAAGTCAACATAGCCGTAACAACAGCATATCAAGATTATCATGTTAGGCTTACTTATCAAGATTACTTGTCAAGAGTGCGCCACGACGGACCCCTATCAAGATTACTTATTATGTCAAGAGTGCGTCATGACGGACCACCATCAAGAATTATCATGTCAAGGTTGATTGTCAAGAGTGCGCCACGACGGGCCACTATCATGTCATGTTACTGGTCAAGAGTGTACCACGACGAGTCACTATCAAGAGTTATCATGCTAAGGTTGCTTGTTAAGAGTACGCCACGATGGGCCACTATCATGTAAGCAAAGAAGGGACGTGTTCTAGAGTACACCACAGCGGGTCACTATCATGTAAAGCAAAGAAAATGCATAAATCATGAGCGCACCACAACGGGTCACTATAAAGAAATTCTAAACATGGCATAGATTATGAAGTACAATAAATTCAAAAAAAGCATGGAAACGCGTATCATATCACATAAGAAATATTCGAAAGAAAAGACATATCCTGACATGTGAGAAGGGATAAGTAAAAGTAACTAATTGGCATAAAACAATAATTAAATCTGTACCAGTGTTAGGTGTACAAAGGGTGTACAATAATTTTCTAACTGTACTGTTTGCCATTGATTGTAAAAGTACAGAACAATTATCGGAGGACTGAACTTAGACTCACATTATCGGAGGACTGAACTTAGACTCACAATACAAACTCGCTCGTACAAAGAAAGCCTAGGGACGAAAACCTAGGTACAGCAGTCTAAGTACGATTGTTTATTTTAGATTCTGGGGGGGTGACGATAGAGGCTCGGGAAAGCGACGGCCGCTCTGCCTTACTCCTTTGACGATCGGTACGCAGCCTTGACTCGGGGAAGATCTGCTTGGTCGTTGACGAAGAAACGCCTTATTGCTCTCTCTCTGATTGCTCTCCTGGCTTCTCCCTCTCTGTGTATATTCTCTCTCTGACTATGGGGGAAGTCTCTCTGTGTATACGTATTCTTCTCTGATTCTTTTTTTTGTATATCTCTCTATATATTACAAGGGAATGGTACCTTGCTATTTATAATAGTGGGATGTGATCACTAGGGTTGCCAATGATTAGCTCTTGGAGATGGCGGCGGCCTGGTGATTGATCAATCTGGGCCATTAGTCTTAAGTGTGAAGGATCTGGACCATTAATGTAGATTATGCCAAATCTCATCAACGATAAATGTTGATTGCAATAAATCTCCATCATGATGATCTGCTGATGTCCGTAAATTTAAATGAATCAATTTAATTCATTCTCTTGCCACGTGTCCCAAATCATTGGGATCTGATCCAAACTTTGATTATCTTTAGGACACGTGTCCTGTCATCATTGTTGAGCCACATGAGCAACGTTCATATTTGGGCCGCATGAAGGTCGTCATGACCGAGCCGCATGAAAGATTTCATGACCGAGCCGTATGAATAGTCTCTATACTCGAACCGCATGAAGGTTGTCATGACCGAGCCGCATGAATATGTTCATGACCGAGCCGCATGGGGGTCTTCATGGCCGAGCCGCACGAGAGTTTTCATGGCCGAGCCGCATGGGTTTCTTCATGACTGAGCCGCATGGGGGACCTTCATGGTTTGAGCCGCATAGATTTCTCTGCACTGGCCGCATGAACTCGTCTAGTCTGGCCGTATGGACCTGCCTCGAAACTTGGTAGACAGCGCCGTATTGGTGAAGATTTTCTTTATTTCCTAAGAAAATTCTGCTTTTCGTGTCAGTCATTATGACAACTTTATGTCAGGTCTGTCATCTGTCAGCTGTCAGCCGTCAGAGCATTAAATACGTCCAGACGTTGGGCATAGCTGTTTTGAATGCCACGTGGCCTCTCTCTTTGAGCCGCATGGAGTTTACTCGAGTTGCCTATGTGTTTGAGCCGCATGAAGCTCGTCTGATTTTAAGCCGCATGAAGTTTCCTGGGTTCTGTGCCGTATGAAGAATGTCTCATGACCGAGCCGCATGAAGGACGTCTCATGACCGAGCCGCATGAGGAATATCTCATGATCGAACCGCATGAAGGACGTCTCATGACCGAGCCGCATGAGGAATGTCTCATGACCGAGCCGCATGAAGGACGTCTTATGACCGAGCCGCATAAGGAATGTCTCATGACCGAGCCGCATGAAGGACGCCTCATGACCGAGCCGTATGAGGAATGTCTCATGACCGAGCCGTATGAAGGACGTCTTATGACTTGCATGAGGAATGTCTCGATCAGCCCGTGCACTCGCTTTGTGGGCCCGGGTATCTCGAACACACGAGTGCGTAGGTATCATGTTTGCTCCCTGATGTGGGGCTAATAGAAACACTTGCCCTCGATCTTTGTCGGGAGACTCTTGAGAACCACTCTGTCCGTTTGCCGCCGGGGGCTGGACACGGGCGGCTCTATACAACTTTTCATCAGAGGCCCGCTTAGCGGGACGCTCTTGATGGTCAGAGGTTAGGACAGCTGACTGAGCCCGATGAGCCCGTGCTGCCCTAGACTTCTTCTACTTAGCACCCGAAGGTGCGTAATAGGAAGAGTCCAAGTTTGGAAGGAGGGAAGAGAAGTTGGTGCCCTTTTCAAATGAGGTAAGGGGGCTCTATTTATAGAATGGAGTGAGCCCTTTCTTCTTCTCCTTTCCGATGTGGGACTAAAAGTAATATTTTCCATGCTTCTACAGGACCCCCTTCAAAGTTTCCAAATTGCAAATTTGGAACACTTTGAATAAGAAGCATGGAAAGTAGATTTGTTTAGGTGTAGCAATCCAATCAGAGGTAGCATGGACGTGATAGGTTTGGGTACTTCCGCTGGGGATTTTATTTGGACTTATCATCCTTGGCGTACCTTGGTTTTTGGTACGGATAATAAGTTGAGAGAGGGAACCATCATATTTACTCAGAGGTGGTATGACGTGGTAAATATAAGGTTGATGGTAGAGCTTTCCTACTCAGAGGTGATATGGACATAGTAGGAGTGAACTCGAATGAGGATACATAGAACAACTCAGAGGTGCTATCAACGTGGAAGTTCTATGCATTGGGTGAAAGAATGCTATGGAACAGCTGGGCTCCGAAAGCATGTGATGATGAGGAAAGATGTGGATGTACTAAGGGACCTAGTACGACATTTGTGGTCAGCAGAGGACATTTGTGGGCCTATTATCCTTGGCATACCTTGGTTTTAGGTACGGATAATAAGTTTGATAGGGATACCTAGGACAACTCCGCGGTAAGGCGGATATAGAGGTTCTTGGTATCGGGCAAAAGAATGCCATGGAGCAGTGAACAGTTTTCTGTTTTCTTTCACTGTTTTTTCTTTTCTTTTTGTCAAGGGGTGTGATCCCAGATGATGTAGTACTTTGAATTTTGAATAAATGAGCATGTTTCAACTCATTTTCTCTTTTTTGTACTTGTGGTGTTTGTGGAATTGGACCTGCTGGGGGATTATTTATGGACCTGTTACCCTGGGCGTACCTTGGTTTTAGGTACGAGTAACAAGTTTCGGAGAGGAATACCTAGAACAACTTTGCGATAAGACAGCTATAGAAGTTTTTGGTATTCGAGAGAATGTCAGGGAGCAACTGGGCTCCTAGGCATGATAGGAAAGGGATGGGCATGTACTGGAGACCCAGTACAGCATCTGTGGTCGACTGAGGACATTTGTGGTCATCAGAGGATATTTATGGTCAACAGAGGACATTTGTGGTCAACAGAGGACATTTGTGGGCCTATTATCCTTGGCATACCCTGGCTTAGGATACGGATAATAGGATGAAAGGGAACCAACATACTTACTCAGAGGTAATAAGGATATGACAAGTATGAGGATTTTACCGTGGAATCTTCCTGCTCAGAGGTAATGAGGACATGGCAGGAGTGGACTCAGTGGAGGATATTTGTGGCCTATTATCCTTGGCGTAACCTGGTTCAGGATACGGATAATAGGATGAAAGGGAAACCAACATACCTACTCAGAGGTAATGAGGACATGGCAAGTACGAAGGTTTTACCGTGGAGTCTTCCTACTCAGAGGTAAAGAGGACATGGCAGGAGAGGACTCCATAGGGGATATTTGTGGTCAACAGAGGACATTTGTGGTCAACCGAGGACATTTGTGGACCTATTATCCTTGTCGTACTCCGGTCATGGGTACAGATAATAGGTTGAAAGAGAATCGACATACTTACTCAGAGGTAATGAAGACATGGCAAGTATGAAGGTTTCTTCTACGGAGCCTTCCCACTCAGAGGTAATGAGGATATGGCAGGAGTGGGCTCAATGAAGAGGGGTACATAGAACGACTCAGAGGTAATGAGGACATGGAAGTTCTATGTAGGGGGTGATTTGTTTTTGGCGGAAGTGAAACGACTCAGAGGTAATGAGGACATGGCCGTTTTGGAAATTTGTGGATCACTTACCCTTTTTTGTGCACTGGAAGTGCGGGTATCGGATCATGAGGGAGGATCTCTTCCAGGAAGAAAGTTCAGAGGTACGATCATACATGACTTACTATCTGAAAGAGTGACCGGGATGTGAGTTCAGAGGCACCAACGGGCACATGACTCAATATTGTGAAAGTGTGAGTTCAGTGGCACCGGCGGGCACATGACTCGATAATCTGGGATGTTGTGGATGTGAGTTTAGCGGCACAAGAGGGTACATGACTCGGGAATCTGGAGAATGGTGAGTGTGAGTTCAGCGGTACCAGCGGGTACGTGACTCGATAATCTGAAATGTGGTGGATGTGAGTTCAGCGGCACCAACGGGTACATAACTCAATGATCTGGAATGTTGTGGATGTGAGTTCAGTGGTACTAGCAGGTACATGACTAGGTAATCTGGAGTGGATGTGAGTTCAACGGTACCGGGGGGTACATAACTCACCAATCTAGGAAATTTGGAGGCAGAATGTGAGTTCAGCGGTACCGGAGGGTACATAACTCAATCATCAGGGATTTTTTTTTTGTGGAGATGCGGGGTAATACTTCTTCAGGAAGTTGCCGTTGATGGACAACATGAGCAAGTCTCAGTGTGAGCAGCCACATACTTGGCCAGCTCCGACTCTTCGGCGACCACCCCTTGTGTAAATGCAGACTGAGAGGATGACTTGGGCAACTTGATTATCAGTGGTTCAGTTGATGTAGTTGAGCGTGGTGTTGTTGGCAGACTAGCAACCCCCAGTTTGGCATTTGATGTGGGGCGAGGAGTGGCTGGTTCGCTAGAAGTGTCAGACCTTGCATCGGGGTGTCCACCCTTCCTGGGAAGGCGTATCGTCATGGGCCTATCCGAGGGGTTCAGCTTCCCTGCTTGTGGTTGGCCGACTCTTGATAGCCTGATTGTCAGTGGCTCCATTGTGGGTCTCGACACTTGGCCGGACCTTGACAGCCGGATTATCATTTGCTCCTCCTGCGCTGAGAGGCTGATTGCGTCCTTCCGCAGAGTGGCGGTAAGGGGTGCAGACTTGCCCGACTTGCGAGCTTGGAGGTGGATCGTCAGGGGTCCTTCTGATCCCGTGGCTATTTCGGTATGACTTTGTGCGTCTCCTTCATCAAGGTGCCTCTTCGACTTTTCGTATAAACAGGAGTCCGAGTAGTAAGATTCGACCCCTTTGAAGGGATCGATGTCAGCAAACTTTGTCTTCACGAAGCCGTGTTTGTCGACATATTTGAAGCACTGGTGTAGCGTGGAAGGCACGATCATATAATCGTGTATCCATGGGCGCCCCAAGAGGATGTTGTAAGAAGTGTCTGCATCTATGACATAGTAGGTGACCTCGGATTGGAGATCGCCAATCTGACACTTCAGACGAATCTTCCCGATAGGGTAGCTCCTGCCCGAATTGAAACCGCTGATGGCGGTGCTTGTAGGTGTTAGGCGATGCATTGAAATACGGAGATGATGTAGCAGACCTTTTGGAATGATGCTTATAGAAGAGCCAGGATCAATGTACATCCGATCCACTTTCACGTCGCCGATGTATCCCGTGTAGTATAGCGGGCGATCATGTAGGTTGGTTTTGATGAGCATGTCCTACAGAGTGAAGACGATGTTGGGCATTGCTCCCGTACAGGCACTGTCTTGGAGGTCTGCGGGCTGATTTTCTCCCGTGAGGTTGACCTGAGCCAGGTACGCGTCGGCATTTTGAAGTGCATCGCTCAAAGCTGTGCGAACATCCTTCGAGAGCCTCAAGAGTTCATATAAGGACAATTTGGCCGGTGTATTGGCCAATTGCGCCAAGATGTCAAAGTTGTAGGGCCTCGCCAGTCCCTGAGATGTTTTCTTTCGGAGGGATTTATCGAAGCGAGTCTCCTTCGGCCTAGGCTTGTCGGTCGTCGAAGGCTGAGCCGGTCCCGGAGCATCCGTGGTAGTGGGCGGATGATCATCAGTCAAGTTTTCAGCAACAGGTTAAGATTGTGCTCCGGATCGAGTAACAACGACCGTGACTTCCTCTTCATCTGCTGAGGTGGTATGGCAGGATCTGACTTTTCTACTTTTCTTTTTAGAAGATGGAGTAGACTGAGTTACCTCGTGGACTAGGTCCGGATGGACCCACATGATTTCCTCTCGTGATGTGGTGAGGGGTACTAGACCAGCAGCTTGAGCAGGCGGGAGATTAGCAATCTCTATCGTTGCCAGAGGGATGGGTATAACCCCGTCCTGGGTCTCTGTTGGAGGGAAGCTGCCGAATTGTACGGACACCATGTTGGCTGCCACGGTTACCTCCTCGAAGTCGATGGCCAGAGCGTTCGAATCGATAAGGTTTTGGATATATCATTTCAGTTGGTAGCAGTCGTGCGTAGCATGGTGGACGTAGCAGTGGTAATGGCAGAACTTTGGGTTCTCCAAATCAGCCGGTCGAGGCTCCCGTCTTGGTGGAGGAAGCTGAATCCTATCTCCTTGTATGAGCATGTCCAAGATAGGCTTGACGTGACCGTCTTCAAAAGAGTAAGTGATTTGAGGCCATTGTTTGTCCGCAGGTTGCGACTCAGGCTTCTGGGCTGTATCGGCCACCATAGCCTGCTTGCCTTTGTTGTCCCGGTTGTTGGAGGGGCTACCCCCATTGTCGTTGGTGGTGCTGAGACGCTTGCCCTTGTTCTCTCCCTCTGAGATATGTAATCCCTGTTGGCGAGCCTTCTTTAATCGTTCTTCGCCACTTGTAGCACTAATGATAAAAGCCTTATAGTCCTTGAATTGACTCTCGCCCATCCAGAGACTGATTGTTGGGAGTAGTCTCTTTTGGCAAATTTCGATCAAGGAAGAGTCCGGGTTGCCAGATGGTAACTTCATTGCGGTTCGACGAAACCGCTCAATGTAATTCCTTGTCAGCTCTTTCTCTCCTTGAATGACGTCCATGAGGGTAGACATCGTGACGTCCTGCCCTACCTCATAGAACCTCTCCAAGAACAGGTGTTTGAAGCCAGCGAAGAAATGGATGCAATTGTCCGGCAGGTTGCGGTACCAATCGAAGGCAACTCCTTCCAATGCCCCAATGAATAACCGCGTGAGGATAGCGTCATCATGGGGCAGATGGTCGGTAGTGACCTCAAAGTAAGTGATGTACCGACTTGCTAAAGTCTTGCCATCATATGGATTGATATTGAACGGCTTATATCTTGGTGGAAAGGGAACATTCCTCCATTCAGCAGGATATGGTTGCCGTATCCTGAGGTCTTGAGAGTTTTCTCGGGCATGGAACATTGCTCGGAGCTCCTGAACCTCTCTTCTTACTTCTCGGGCCTCATCTGTCGCGGTAGGGGCCGTTATCTCGGGAGGATTGTCACCCGGGTTCGGTGCCGCTGAATTTGAATCTACGTTGATTGCGGGACCCGTGCTTGTCTGGCCAGGTGTCACCCCCTGCAGATTAGGAAGTGCCGCTTTGATCTCGTCTACAAACTTGACCAAGGCGTGCAATATGGCCTCCAAAGTGTCGATGCGCTGGCGATCACCGGAACCGCCTTGATTGCTGTCTGTCATAAACACCGTCTTCACATGAGGAGTGACGGAAGGAGTGGTGGAGGATGTACCCTCCGAGTCGTACCCGTGCATCGAGAAATCATCAGGATATGTGGAGATGTTCTATTCAGGTTCGGACTCGGAAGGAACACTACCCCCAGCTTCGGAGCTTGCTTCGTCTAGGATGTCCTTGGGGACGTCGGTATCTGTTGTATCCGTCGGAGGATTTGCTTCCTTCAGTCCGTATTCCTGGAACGTCGAATTATCGTGGATGTTTGGAGGAGTGCTACCCCCAGTTCCGACGACCCCCAATGTTGCAGACGACGAACTTCCTACTGCAGCAGTTTTCGTCTTCGAACGGGTATGTTGAAATACTCCAGTGGAGGATAACCCTTTAGACGACGGTTTTTTTAGCTGCAGTAGTTGACACCTTTAGGCTGGAGATGCTTGTTTTCTTCCCTTTTCCCTTGGCGAGAACTTTCTGCGCGGACTTGCAGGAGACAACAGGAGGTGCCTCATCTTCTGAGCTCGGGTGATGTAGTCTTTGGAAGACGGATGGCCGGTCTTCCGTCACCGCCGCGTTGCTGCAACAGCAGTTGACGATGATCTGGGTGCATTGATGTCCGTGTGAGGGCTCTTTACACCCCGAAGCTCCTTCTCTTTCCTTGTATTTGTGGAGGATAACCTCACGCAGGTCAGAGGAACCACTTTGTCTGTTTGCCGCCGGGGGCTGGACTTGAGTGGTTTTATACAACTTCCCATCAGAGGCCCGCGTGATAATCAGCGGGATGCCTCGATAGTCAGAGGTTGGGGCAGTCGTCTGGACTTGATGAGCCCGCGCTGCCCTAGACTTCCTCCTTTTAGCACTTGTGGATGCGTAATAGGAGAAGTCTAAGTCGAATACCACAGAGTCTGGATTATCACCCAGAGAATGATCAGAGTCAGGACCGCATGAAAGCCGGTCGAAGACTGATCGAGAGAAGCGTGGGACGGATGCTATACGGCTAGCATTGGGTACCGTGCAGGCTGTCTGCATGCGGCTGTCTTTTGTTGTAGGATGAGTCTTTATGCGGCTAGGAGTCACGACCGTGCAGGCTGACCGCATGCGGTTGGCATCTGTGGCCGCATGGGTTTTCTGCAAGCGATTGACTTTAATAGCCGCATGAGTCTCATCCGTGCGGTTGGCAACTGTAGCCGCATAAGTTATGCGGCTGACAGATGTGGCCGCATGAGTTTTCTTTATGCGGTCGGCGGTTGTAGCCGCATGGGCTTTCTTCCTGCGGCTAATACTCTTCTGCGGCTCGGACCGCGTAGAGTTCCTCTTTGACCCTGCAAGTCCAGCATCATAGTATTTTCTTCTGCCGGACTTGGGGACAGCAGAGTTGTCTACGGTCTGAAGTGGGGCCGCAGGGGAGTCTTTCTCGCCATCTTGAGCAATAGAGAGCACCCCATCAAGGGCTTGCGGAGGAGCAATTAACTTTGGCCTCCACTCTTTGCGAGCCTTTGTGGTGGGGGTGTCCCCAGCAGAGTCGCCATCGTGTTTGCCATTGATTGTAAAAATACAGAACAATTATCGGAGGACTGAACTTAGACTCACATTATCGGAGGACTGAACTTAGACTCACAATACAAACTCGCTCGTACAAAGAAAGCCTAGGGACGAAAACCTAGGTACAGCAGTCTAAGTACGATTGTTTATTTTAGATTCTGGGGGGTGACGATAGAGGCTCGGGAAAGCGACGGCCGCTCTGCCTTACTCCTTGGACGATCGGTACGCAGCCTTGACTCGGGGAAGATCTGCTTGGTCGTTGACGAAGAAATGCCTTATTGCTCTCTCTCTGATTGCTCTCCTGGCTTCTCTCTCTCTGTGTATATTCTCTCTCTGACTATGGGGGAAGTCTCTCTGTGTATACGTATTCTTCTCTGATTCTTTTTTTTGTATATCTCTCTATATATTACAAGGGAATGGCACCTTGCTATTTATAATAGTGGGATGTGATCACTAGGGTTGCCAATGATTAGCTCTTGGAGATGGCGGCGGCCTGGTGATTGATCAATCTGGGCCATTAGTCTTGAGTGTGAAGGATCTGGACCATTAATGTAGATTATGCCAAATCTCATCAACGATAAATGTTGATTGCAATAAATCTCCATCATGATGATCTGCTGATGTCCGCAAATCTAAATAAATCAATTTAATTCATTCTCTTGCCACGTGTCCCAAATCATTGGGATCTGACCCAAACTTTGATTATCTTTAGGACACGTGTCCTGTCATCATTGTTGAGCCGCATGAGGAGCGTTCATATTTGGGCCGCATGAAGGTCGTCATGACCGAGCCGCATGAAAGATTTCATGACCGAGCCGCATGAATAGTCTCTATACTCGAACCGCATGAAGGTTGTCATGACCGAGCCGCATGAATATGTTCATGACCGAGCCGCATGGGGGTCTTCATGGCTGAGCCGCACGAGAGTCTTCATGGCCGAGCCGCATGGGTTTCTTCATGACTGAGCCGCATGGGGGACCTTCATGGTTTGAGCCGCATAGATTTCTCTGCACTGGCCGCATGAACTCGTCTAGTCTGGCCGCATGGACCTGCCTCGAAACTTGGTAGACAGTGCCGTATTGGTGAAGATTTTCTTCAATTCCTAAGAAAATTCTACTTTTCGTGTCAGTCATTATGACAACTTTATGTCAGGTCTGTCATCTGTCAGCCGTCAGAGCATTAAATACATCCAGACGTTGGGTACAGCTGTTTTGAATGCCACGTGGCCTCTCTCTTTGAGCCGCATGGAGTTTACTCGAGTTGCCTATGTGTTTGAGCCGCATGAAGCTCGTCTGATTTTAAGCCGCATGAAGTTTCCTGGGTTCTGTGCCGTATGAAGAATGTCTCATGACCGAGCCGCATGAAGGACGTCTCATGACCGAGCCGCATGAGGAATGTCTCATGACCGAGCCGCATGAAGGACGTCTCATGACCGAGCCGCATGAGGAATGTCTCATGACCGAGCCGCATGAAGGACGTCTCATGACCGAGCCGCATAAGGAATGTCTCATGACCGAGCCGCATGAAGGACGTCTCATGACCGAGCCGTATGAGGAATGTCTCATGACCGAGCCGCATGAAGGACGTCTTATGACTTGCATGAGGAATGTCTCGATCAGCCCGTGCACTCGCTTTGTGGGCCCGGGTATCCCGAACACACGAGTGTGTAGGTATCATGTTTGCTCCCTGATGTGGGGCTAATAGAAACACTTGCCCTCGATCTTTGTCGGGAGACTCTTGAGAACCACTCTGTCAGTTTGCCGCCGGGGGCTGGACACGGGCGGCTCTATACAACTTTTCATCAGAGGCCCGCTTAGCGGGACGCTCTTGATGGTCAGAGGTTAGGACAGCTGACTGAGCCCGATGAGCCCGCGCTGCCCTAGACTTCTTCTACTTAGCACCCGAAGGTGCGTAATAGGAAGAGTCCAAGTTTGGAAGGAGAGAAGAGAAGTTGGTGCCCTTTTCAAAGGAGGTAAGGGGGCTCTATTTATAGAATGGAGTGAGCCCTTTCTTCTTCTCCTTTCCGATGTGGGACTAAAAGCAATATTTTCCATGCTTCTACATGTACAAGATCATCAAATCATGTTAAGAAATTTATTGCAGTCGAAGAAAACCACAAAAATGTCAAGTACAGAAAATATGCTAAAAAGATCGAAACTATGATTGAAGTTATCAATCGCATATGAACTCCAGTTAAACTGAAACAATAAGATTCTTGAAGCCAAGACAAGATCTACAACTTTCATGTTGGGAGTTAGGAAAAATTATGGCTATAAATCAGCCAAGTAGGACATAAAACATACAAAAATAGCCAAAATAGGCACTATGCGGCTAAGGGATGGGTGCCCATCTTCCCATGCGGCCAGAGTGGATAGGTACCCATCTTCTTATACGGCCAGAGTCGATGGGTGCCCATGCAACAAGGGTCGATGGTGTGCCATGCGGCGAGAGTCAATGGGTGCCCATCTTCTCATGCGGCCAGAGTCCCATACGGCCAGAGTCGATGGGTGCCCATACGGCAAGAGTCGATAGGGTGCCATGCGGCAAGAGTCGATGGGGTGCCATATGGCAAGAATCGATGGGGTGCCATGCGGCAAGAGTCCCATGCGGCCAGAATCGATGGGTTCCCATACGGCAAGAGTCAATGGGTGCCCATCTTCTCCAAAAAAAATCCGAGAAAGATGGCCATGGAACCCATAGCTTCCAAGCGCCATAAAACTTTCACTGTAAGTCCAATTTGGACTTTCATAGGTCAACATAGGGTAGAACGAAATTCTCTACAAAATAGAACAACTGGATTTTGAAAACAAAAAAGTTTGATAGATCAAAACCCAAGAAAATCAAAAATGGCACAAACTTAGATCTACAAGAATCCATCCACCAAAATGAAAAATGTCAAGTCCTAAAGATGCTTAGAATCATGTAGAGAAAAGATAGAACAATATAATGGAAGATCCATCATGAAGCAAGTTGTACTTGCCTAGGGCTTGGTAGGTGGGAGGAGTAAATGAAGAAGATGAAAAAATAAATGAAAAAGTGAATAAGGAAGGGAGAAGGAGTTGGGTTATATATCAACCCTCTCCATCTCAAACCAAACCAAAACCAAATAAAATAAACCAATCAAGGTAAACCAAGTCAAATTGAACCAAACCAAATCAAATAAACCAAGTCAAAATTAAACCAAGACTAGGCTAAGCAAAAAAGCCTAACTACGGTCCACCTGATAAATGTCAAAAATCCGTATACGTATAGTAAAGATACGTTTAACGGGAAACGGGAGTGATATAGTAGGCCAGTAATAGTCCATTCATCGGAGTCGGTCCTATAGATTAGGCCCAGGTTGATGAGCCCCACAGGTCCCATCATGCGCTTCTCTAAAAGCTTTGAATGTCCTCATTCGATAGACATTAGAGGAGAAGCCAGTTGTAGGAGCATCGGTACAGCATTTTGGTGGTTGTATCGTAGTAGAATCGGAGGGAGCGCCTTTTAACAGAGACTGCTTCCTTCGAGCCATGTGCGAGGATTCTGTAGACTGCGAAGTCGATGAATGGAAACCCGCCAGTCTCTTATATTGGCACTGACATCTGCAGGCATGGCATGATTTAAACACATGCACATATTGTTTCTGGGATATGCTAAATCTTGACCAATCACCGTAATGAAGTGTGAGTCCCGATGGATGCCACTAATGAGGCTGCGAGGCCAGCCAGCGCATTAGCCTCTAGGTTTTATAGCCAGGTACGTGTTCTATGAAAACGTGGTGAAGGTTGAGATGATATCCAAAGCCCCTTTGTGGAAGGGGACGAGGTCCTCTTGGCGCACCTCGTATTGTCCTCGAACTTGATTGACAACGAGTTTTGAGTCACCATAAGATTCGAGGTATTTTACCTCCAGCTGTCTTGCTAAATGGAGTCCCGATGAAAGCATTATATTCTGCTACATTGTTGGAGCACGACTCCGAGAGGGAGTAGGCACGTTGGATGACCAACTTGTCGAAAAAGACAAAAATGACCCCACCCCTACGATAATCTGACCCTTGGGGCCTGTTCTTGAAGCACTGTAGAACATTCGCCAAACAGGGTTTTTTTCGGTGACGTTGGACTCTAATACCTCATTTGGAATATCTTCATAGCGTTTAGACGATTCTGAAATCAGATGTGCTGCTAGGAAGTCCGCCAGTGCTTGGCCCTTGACAGCTTTTTGTGGACAAATACCATATCATATGGTGTAAATAGTATCGCCCAAGTAGCCAATCGAGAGTTTAGCGCACCCGACTTTGTCCTGAGAACTCTGGGTGGAT
>JANAVB010024482.1:0-18673 GCA_029216955.1 Iris pallida
ATACTGGACATGTATGATATACTAAAAAGATATAGTGATCTGTGATCGTGAGTGTGTGCTGGATTATTTTTGTTTAATAGATCTATGATTGATCTAGGATTAATATCATGGTTTGTAGTTTTCCTGAGTTTTAAATACAGCTTACTTTGTTGTGTCCAACGTAGACTGGACGTGTCCGACTCGAACCAATAAATCTGTGAGCGGGTCGTGACAACGTATGCTACATCTTTGCTAAGAACTTTCAGAGAGAGCGTTCTGTGATAGAGTTCCCCTTTGCTGCCAAGAGCTCATCAACCAAAAGCTTCATCAACTTTTGCATCAGATCGTCAACGGAATAAAGAAGTCAAAGTAGACTTAATCTCAATTGCCCCATTCTCCATATTCTATTGTACTCAGAATTCTTGTTAAAGATTCTTGTTGCACTCTTTTATTTAAATAACACAAAGGTTTTTGTCTTTCTAGACTTTTGTGTTGAAACAAAATGCAACTCTACTGGGGAGGACCTTCTTCACAGATGAAAAGTGAGGGAGCAATATGATATAACAAACTTGGTTTAGTTGAGAAGATGTTGGTCGTACAATTTGACCAACAAGCATACGAAGTGATGTTGTCGGACGAAAACTCTGCTCTGGCCGCCAAGGGACAGAAAGCTAAGCGTACTCGTAAAGCTTTGGTCCCAAAGTCTCTCTCTCTGCTCTTCCTAACGCCGCTGATGGCAAGAGGAAGGCTCTGGCCAATGTTGGCCAAAACAACAGCTCGAAGGCAAATGGCTTAGTATTAGCCACAGCTGTGTCCAAAGAATTTTCTGCTACTGAGACGCATAACATTCATCATGCATGGAAGGAGCTCTACAAGTGAGACATCAACCAAACCATGTGCTTCCTGCAGGAAGAGAATACTAAGAAGGAGCATGTCAGTCACACGTCTAAAAGTAAGGCTGTCATTCGTGACAGAGGTACTTGCTCCAACTTTGGTAAAAAGAATATACAACATTTGATTTTTGGCAAGAAAAATACTATGATGCCAAAGATATAAATGTTGAAACTTATGCCTCACACTTGCTCAACCAGAATACGAGTATTGCCCCAATATAGAACTCTAGATGCATGACTAGAGAAAAAAGTCTGTCTTCCACAGACTTTCCTTCTCGACAGGTTCTATGCATCATAAGGAGGCTCCAAACCAACCGCCTTTTCGTGTTATGCGCACAGGCGATGAGAAGTTATACAAACTAAAATATATGCCCCAGTCTCCTATGCGCTTCTCTTTCACATACTGTGAACTTATGTGTATTGCCTTCCAATTTACATAAAATGAGTCCATATGGCGAAACTTCTCAAGACCTAGGGTTCTCACAAGTACCTAAAATAGGTTGACAAGTTCATAAACCAACTTTTCCATGCACGAACTCTGTCCAGGCACGTAAGAAGGTAAAGGAGGTCATACATCCTTCTGTTGTTTGCGTGATATGTTTCGACACAAACATAAATCAATAGAGATGTCATCAAATATAGTCGTATCTTCTTAAAGACATTTTTGTGCAAAGATTGTTATCAACTGCTGCTGTTCAAAGACAGTTGATCAACTTGCTAGGCGTTCTGTCTTCAAAATTACAAACAAATCTGTCGGATTAGTCGTATCCTGGACGACAACTTTCTTATAGTGAAGTTGAGTTATCGGTGGCCTTAGTTTACGCAACATCAAGCCGAGGGGAAGATCAAATGTCTCCATCCTCTTTATCTAGGGGACGTCAAAGAGCCCTTTCACCAAAGGTTTTTTTTAAAGAACTGTTCTCGATCTAGACATTCTTCTAGCATATTTTAAGTTATAGAACAAAATAATGTTCTCTTGACTGGGGGTAGCACTCTCCTAGTCTTTGATCATTCCACATCTCGATCTAATGACAAGGTACCCCAAACTTCAAAAAGAAGCATTTTTGGTGAACCTAGAGACGATGCAATCTCACAATCAGAGTTAAGCGGCACTAATTCTAGTAGTGCTTATCTGCATACTTCTCCATTTGGTAGTCCATATACGACATCCGTGTATGCGACGGATAACAATGAAGGAGGTAGTAGTGATCGACAGAGAATTGATAATCTCGAAAATATGCTACAAAACGTTGTGACGATGATGCAACAGATGCAGACAACAATGAACATGCAAATGGCCTTGCATCAATCTCATCCGCCAACTAATCTCCTATCGATCAAAATACAAGTGGGGTGTCTATGAACCCTAATCCACCACCGGTAGTTGGAAATGTCCCTAGGCCAGTGATGCAACAGGCACAATCGACTATCATATAGTCCACTTAAGCATATCTACCAATTAATACTCTAGAAGCTATTCGAGTCATCAATGCTCGATTGGATGATATGACTACAAAGGAGGAGCTCCAGCAAATGGGAATGTCGTACCCTTATCCTTCAGAATGGGATGATGTGGTTTATCACCCAAAGTACAAACCCCAATCACTAATATCTTATGACAAAACAGGTTCACCCAGACAACATTTAATATACTTTTACTCTCAGACTATTGACATACCAAAGAATAATGCACTTTGGTCTAAATTGTTAATCGGTACCTTGAAGGTAGTGGCTTTCGAATGGTTTTGCAATCTGCCTGATGGTTGTATTAAAACCTTCAAAGACTTGAAAAATTTTCCTTACCAGATTCTATGAGGGGACAGGTGATGTCTCCATGTCAAATCTCATTGCAACAAAGCAAGATAACAAAGTGCCAGCTCATGAATTCATTGAACGATTCAGGAGACTACCAATAAAATTGTGTCCTGGGACTCCTTAGTCGATATTGATTCATACATGTAGAGGTAATTTCTTATCTATAGTCAGATTCTGTATTAGGCCTAGAGACTATAATGATTAGCCATCTTTCATCGATGTTGCGAAGAATGCGGAAGAATCCATCCAGTTTTGTATTTAATTGGACTCAAGTCATCGAAAGATAAAGAAAAATGCTTCCAAATAATAATTGGTTTGAGAAAACTAATAAAGGGAAGGAATCCTTTACGGTGGATGTTTTTGTAGCTGCTTCCCTGCCCAAACAGAAATCTCCAACTGCTTCAAGACCCAAGCCACACTATACATTTAAAGAAGCCCTCATACAGGACACCTTACATGTATTTATGAAAGGTAACAAGTTGTAATTGCCTCCCTCTTGAAGACCAGGAAGCAGGATGAACCAATGATCCGAAGTATTGTTTCTATCACCAGTGTGTGCATCATCCTACGAATGATTGCTATATTTTGAAGAACCATATCCAATCATTACTGGATTCTAAGGCCATAATATTACATATAGATGAGAAAAAGGTATCTACAAATCTTGTTTCCCTTATGTTTGGGGATCTTCCGGCAATTGAAGTTCAAGACGGTATTGTAGAACCCTAGAGGGGGTGAAAATGGTGATAAAAATAATTACTGACAATTAAAATATTGTAATGAAAGTAAATGAGAGAGATATCAAACACTCGATATATCCCGGTATCCTCCAAGGGGCACTCCAGTCCCGGAACTCTCTCCGCTTTAATCCACTATTTGAGTAAATAGTTACACACGAGCTGGATCCAAAACTCGCCAACTTTAACACAAGTTTGGATCCAAAGAACTCGCCAACTTCTTACACACGAGTTTTCTTATGAAGGCTCGCCAACTTCAAAACCAAGAAGAAGAATGAAAAGGGCTTATGATCTTCTTTCACAATAGAAGACCTACAATACTTGAATACTCTAGCACTTTTTGATTTGATGACAAATGAGGGCTTAAGACTAATGGGAAGCTTTCTTGGTGGTTGGAAATTTAAAGCTTTGAAAGGATAAGTTTTTATGAAGAGAGAGGAGTCCTTTTTATACAAATCCAAAGTCATAAAGTGCATTCAGCCGTCAACTGGATTATTCGTCGATTTCAGTAGAAATCCGTCGGATTATCCGTTCAACTACAACGGCTAGAAATCGAGCCGTTGGATGCATTAAATGCTGCTGTCAGATGCGGTTGGATTTGAAATTGAAAGATGCAGCAAGACAAGCGGATTATCCGTCAGATTTCAATGGAAGTCTGACGGATTATCCGAACTTAGTGCTCACAAAGCTGCTGGAATTGATCGGATTATCCGTCGATTTTAGCAAAAAACTGGCGATTATCCGAACTTTGTGCTCAATAGCTTGCAGGAAATGATCTGATTATCCGTCGAATTTTCGTGGACATCCGTCGGATGATCCGAACTTTTGCTCACAGACTTGCTGTTTGCAATCGATGATCTGGCGGATTGTACCAAAAATCCGTCAATTTTTCGTCTCATTATAAAAATGAATTTTTACTATTATAATAAAATTTATCATCTAACGAAAGTGCATACACACTCTCCTAGACACTTACAGACTCTTGAGAAGACATGGTACAGATCTGAGTATATGGTTTTTTCGTCGTCTTCTGAATGTCTTTAAGAAATGTCTTTAACGGAGTGAGAGAGGACTTTCCTCCATAGTCTTGATAGGCATCATGGAATATGTATGGAGATGAACTTTCTTCTAATCTTGACTTTTTAATAGGTACATGTGGAAGATATGGACTAAAGACGTACAAGGGTTAAATAAGAGCAATATATCAAAATTAATGCGCCAACAAACTCCCCATTTTGATAATTGATAAAAGAGTACGGATTTAGATAAAGGCTCCCCCGTAATCAAGTATTTTCTCCTTCCATATAATTTTCTTCCCCTTTGTCACTTAATCAAAGATGGAGGAAAAAATAACCAGAAGTAAAGCATAGGAGACAATCATAAGAAAAGAAAACAGAGCTTGTCATTAAAAAATGCCACATGTAGTAGAAACCATAGAAACATAAACTTGGCCGTAGAGGCCGATACAAAGACAACTATAGAAGGGACGTAGAGGCCGATACAATAAACAAGCAGCAACATGCTAATAAAGCATCAACAAGTCCCCGAAGTACCACACAAAACAAAAGAGACCACACCACAAACCACCGGGAGCTTTCAACTATCGGGAGCACCAGACGGACCGGCTTCCTGATCATCATCGTCTACGGTGACTGAAGTGAAAGCACCTAAAGGGTCGATGCCATCAGGGTACATGATCCCGTAGATTGGAATTAGTAAAGCGAGGGCCCGGAAAATCAGGATGAGGGGCGTTGGGATTGACATAGAGATTGCGCTACTCAAGCATGTGCTGCAGTTAGTAAGCCTGAAACATGAAGCCATGGTGGATGAGGGTACCAAGGCCCCGATTATTGGCCTGAAAATGCTCCTGGGTGGAGGGAGAGAGAGCGTGTCGAATTTTCGATCGATATAGCGGCGGACATCCGAAGTGAGAAGCGAGGAAGACGAAAGGTAGGAGCTGCAGCAACAACAGGAGTAGCCCGGCCACGAGGCTTAGATTTGGCAAGAAGAGAAGGACGAGGCTCGCCGATGGGACGTTGGTCAAGTCGACGCCGTGGGCCTCGAAAATCATGGTGATGTACATGCCAAAAAGAGAGATCGATAGGGAGATTCGGCGATCAGGATCGTGGTGAAGATAATAGATTTTGCCAGAGAGAAGGGCTGCTTAGCCACGAGGTAGTACATGGCGATCATCTTCGTAGCAGTGATGCTGTCCATGTTCCCAGACTTCGGAGTAAGAGTGTGACAGAGGATTCGATGGAAGTCGTGGAAGAAAGGACTGAATCTTTGTCCTTCGGTAGTTGAACAAGACACCCGATGCAGATGTTAAAAAGAAACTCCTCGTAACATGTCAGGAGAGAACTTGATGTGGTCGATGGTGCTTGGAAGAGAGCAGTAGGAGGAGCACTTCTGGAGACCGAGAATGCTGGCCAGGAGGATGCAGTGACTGTAATCTTGACCCTGCCAACCCTGGTCTCAAACTCGGACCATTCTTGGTGGGAACCATGTTGCTGTAGAACATCCATACGGCATTGGAGTAGTAGTCCCCTTGCGTTCATGAAGCTCGTCAATGCGAAGAAGCGTAAGTACTCCGATATCTTTGAAGTTAATCCACGATATGGGCTTGCCGGAGCACACAGGAGCCTTGTGGTAGAAATTAAACCACCGACGAGTGAGAGGCAAACTGAAGACGACGGGGTTGTGGCCTTGAATGGAAGGAGGACAGAAGAGTGCCATGGAAGGAGGCAGAGCGGAGGAGGAACTGCCGTCGTAGCAGGTGCGCTTGCTTTTAGAGGCCATAGGATGAGATAAAGGAGGAGATGAAGGAGGAGTGAGGAAGAAAAGAGGAAAGGAGAGGAAAATAGAGAAAGGGGTGGGTGGTGGGTTTTTTAATGAAGAGTTATGACAGTTCAAGGGAGGGAACGAATAAGGAGGAGAGAAAGAGGCAAACACTGCTTCGGATTCTGCGCTAGTGCACCGAAAGCGAAAATTCTGTCGAAAAATGGTGGATCTCTGACGAAAAATTTAAGAAATGATAAAGTCGAAATAAATACAGGTAGGTGAGGAGTCACATCGGGAAAAGATATGCAGCAGTGACATTTCAAAAAAATGGGCATATTTATTCGAAAAATTTGACGGATTTCAGCGAAAATCCGACGGATAATCCAATGTAGGATTTGAAAAAGCTGCTGGAATAGTTCGAATTATCCGTCAAATTTTACCGAAAATCAGTCGAATAATCCAAAAAACAAAGATGAAGAATTTAAAAGGAGAGATAAGGAGACCAATTTCACGACAAATAAAAGTGAACCGATCTTCAGGAAGAGGCTTGGTAAAAATGCCAGCAGTTGATGGGTGGTGTCAATAAACTCAAGACAAATGTCTCCTTCGAGTTGATGATCCCGAAGGAAGTGATGTCTAATCTCGATGTGTTTGGTGCGAGAGTGACAAATAGGATTTTTGTGAGATTAATGGAGCTAGTATTGTCACATTTGATAGAAATGCATTTTGAAGAAATACCATAATCTACTAGTGTTTGTGTCATCCAAAGAATTTGAGCACAACAAGACCCCGCCACTATATATTCGACTTCGGTTGTGGAAAGAGCGACGGAGTTTTATTTCTTGCTAAACCATGATACCAAGGATTTTCCTAAGAAATGACATGTGCCGCTAGTGCTTTTTTGGTCAATCTTGCATCCGACAAAATCTGTATCCGAGTAACCAATGAGCTCAAAGGATGTAGATTTTATATACCAAAGGTCCATGTTGATGGTGCCTTTGAGATACCAAAAATGTGCTTAACGGCACATAAGTGAGATTCATTTGGGTTTGCTTGGTATCGTGCACAAAGACAAACACTAAACATAATATCAGGACGACTAGCATTTAAATAGAGCAAGCTACCGATCATACCTCGATACTTATGAATGTCGACCGAGATACCTTCTTTATCATGATCATGTTCGTCGTTGTTGCCATAGGAGTTCTCATTGATTTGGATAACAAGTTCGAAGAGTTTGAGAAGATCCTTTGTATTCTTTGCTTGATTAATGAAGGTACCTTTGGGACCTTGCTTGATTTGGAGACCCAAGAAAAAGGATAATTCTTCCATCATGCTCATCTCAAATTTGTCCTGCATTACTTTGGCAAATTTTATTCATAGCGCATTGTTAGTAGAACCAAAAATGATATCAACAACATAAATTTGAACTAATAAAAGAGTGCCGCTACGAGATTTAATAAAGAGTGTAGTGTCAACTTTACCCTTAGAAAAGTTGTGAGAAATAAGGAAGGAACTAAGGCGCTCATACCAAGCACGAGGAGCTTGTTTGAGGCCATAAAGGGCTTTGTGCAATTTAAAAACATGATGAAGAAATTTGAAATCTTCAAAGCCAGGAGGTTGCTTAACATAAACTTCCTCCTTAATAATACCGTTTAGAAGAGCACTTTTATCATCCATTTGAAAAAGTTTGAAATCATTAAAGCAAGCGAAAGCACAAAGCATGCGAATGGATTCAAGACCAACCGGAGCATAGGTTTCATCATAGTCAATGCCTTCCTCTTGGTTATAGCCTTGAGCAACCAATCGGGCTTTGTTACGAGTGGCA
Source organism: Iris pallida (assembly GCA_029216955.1). Taxonomy (NCBI): domain Eukaryota; kingdom Viridiplantae; phylum Streptophyta; class Magnoliopsida; order Asparagales; family Iridaceae; genus Iris; species Iris pallida. The sequence continues at coordinate 8,034 of JANAVB010024482.1, forward strand.
ATCCCATCTTCGTTAAGTTTATTACGAAACACCCACTTTATTCTAATAATGGGGGTGGTTGAGAGGTTTAGGGATAAGTTCCCAAACCTTGTTTTGCTCAAATTGATTTAGCTCTTCTTGCATTGCTATCATCCAAAATTCATTATTATAGGCATCATTAAAAAAATTAGGCTCTATTTGCGAAATAAAAGCCACATTTGCATATAGATTACGAGTGGAGGATCTAGTGCTAACACGTGAAGAAGTATCATCAATAATAAGCTCCTTAGGATGATGTGGGATGAATCTCCATTCTTTTGGAAGGTCCTCTTGAGGAATTTCTAGTGGTGGAGAAACTTCGAATGGAGGTGTCACTATTTCATTGTTAGATGAAGAGAGACAAGAGTCTCCAATAGAAGTATTTTCCAAACCAAAAGAGATGTCATGAACATCATCGGATGAGGAGGATGTAGAAGAGTTAAGTTCATCAAAATAGACATTAATAGACTCTTCGACAACAATACTTCTTTCATTAAAAACGAAAACCTTTACTATGTATTGAATAACCAAGGAAAATACCTTCATAGGCTTTTTTTCAAATTTGCCTAGTTATCTTTGGTATTCAAAATAAAACATTTGCATCCAAAAACTTTAAAATATTCAATAGAGGGAATTTTGTCAAACCAAAGCTCATATGGAGTCTCTTAAAAATAGGTCTAATCAAGACCCTATTTATAACATGACATGCCGTGTTAACGGCTTCCGCCCAAAAATATTGAGGGAGCTTATAATAGTTTAACATGACCCTAGCCATATCACCAAGGATTCTATTCTTTCTTTCCACAACACCATTTTGTTGTGGAGTGCGAGGACAAGCAAAATCATTACCAAAACCATTCTTTTCACAAAATCTTTTGAAATCGGCGTTGTCAAATTCTCCTCCATGATCATTCCTAATTTTGTTTATAGTAAACCTTTCTTATTTTGAACATGTTTGCAAAAAGTAACAAATTCACGAAAAGTATCACTCTTATTTGCAAGAAAAATAACCCAAGTAAATCTTGAAAAATCATCAACCAAAACGAAAGCATAAAGTTTTCCTCCAAGACTAGCTACTCTACTAGAACCGAATAAATCTATATGAATGAGTTGGAGAGGCCTAGTAGTACTTACAGAGTTGTTGAATTTGAAGGATGATTTGGTCAACTTACTTTTCTCACATTTTCACATACCATGTCCTTTTTGAAGGAGATACTTGGAAGCCCTCTTACAAGCTTCTTTGTGGCAAGACGGGAGATGGTATCCATGTTAGCATGCCCAAGTCTCATGTGCCATATCCAACTTTCATCGTTCTTTGCAACTAAGCACCTGTCATTGTTAGTGCCTTCAACAAGATAAAGGACATAGATATTATTTTCTATAATACCTTTATACACCGTAGATCCACTAGTTCTATCGGTGATGAAGCATTTGTGTTTAACAAACTTAATATCATAACCATTATCCGTAAGATGACTGATACTAAGAAGGTTATGCTTGAGATTTGTAACATGACAAATATTTTTAATACAAGGATAAGGAGGTGAGCCGATATTACCATTTCCTATGATGTGGCCTTTTGATTGTTACCAAATGAAACATGGCCTTCCTTCTTCATCGATAACGTTGCAAAAAGTGAAGCATCACCGGTCATGTGTCATGAGCAACCGCTATAGATGATCCACTTGCTTCTAGCATGCGAGAGAGGGTTCACCTACAACAAAAGTTGAAGATGAAGACTTTGGTACCCAAGAGTGTTTGGGTCCTTGATTGTTAGTCTTAGGAATCCACTTAAATATTTTCATGTCAACATATTTCCTCATTTGACAATAATGAAAAGTGTGTCCAAGTAGACCACAATAGTTGCACATCATAGGTGATATAGATTTAGAGGGGAAAGAATGAGTATCATGAACATGCGGTGCTTTAGTGTGAGGACTTCTAACATGAGTGTTATGGTGATGATAATTAAAGGCATGATGTGATGTGTTCTTCTTTACAAAAGGTCTCTTTCTTGTGTTAGGAAAGGATTTGTGTGCGGTTTTCTTGTTCGTGTGAGAAATGTGATTAGTGTTGTGAGGTGTGTAGGTGTGTCTTGTGCAAACCGTGTTCTTATCAACAAGTTTCTTACCATGCTCAAGAAATTCATTGTATTTAATAGAAGTGTCATACTCTCTTTGTTTAGCAGCAAGTGTTTTGTGCATGGCAGAATCATAAGCATCTCTGAGGAATTGAATTTCAACGTCTTTTTTCTTAATGACGTCCTCAGATTCTACTAGCTTCAGTCTTAAGGACTCAATATCATCAGTGTCAGAGGCGGGAGTTTTTCCTTTTATATCAATAATGATGTTAGAGAGTCTCTCTACTTCTTGTTTATATGCCTTAACCTCTTTTAGAGATTTCTTGTACTTATTTCTTACACCTTTGTGTTCCTCGTGTAATTCAAGAATAACATTTTCCAACTCATCGTAAGAAAGAGTGTTTAAAGAGATATCATCGAGTACCTCATCGGTTGCCATGAGACAAACATTTACATTGTGTTTGCATTCTTTGTCGTTGTTCGAGTCACAGCGTTACTGTCACACCAAATACTGTTGTTGGCAAATTTTCTGGAGGATGAGCTTCCTTTGTTGGACTTCTCGTATTTTTAGAATCCTTTCTTATCATGGAACAATCTTTCTTGATGTGTCCGGTATTCATCATTGTCCCATCTGACTCGGTTGGTTTTGTTGAACTTGAGGAACTTTCGGAAATGCTTAGCGGTGAGAGCTATTTCTTCATCATCATCCGATTCGTCATCATCGGAGCTATCCTTTGTGTGAGATTTTGTAACTTTGAGGGCGAGGGACTTCTCCTTTTCTTTTGCCTTCTCCTTCTTCTTTTCTTGTATGGAGGATTCCTCTTAATCTTTTATATCAAGTTCATGCGTCATAAGCTTCTCCATGAGGGTCTCAAGGTTCATTGTTGTCAAGTTGTTCCCTTCAATGATGGCGGTAGTATTTGGATTCCATCCTTTGGTCAGTCCTATAAGAATTTTTCTGATCTTTTCGTGAGTGGGGTATTCCTTACCAAGAGAAGAAAGGGTTTAATGATATCACCAAAATGAGTGAACATACAAGTAATAGACTCATCTTATTTTATTTTAAAAGATTCATACTCTTGTGTGAGTCTGCTAATCTTAGATTCCTTTACATGTGATGTTCCCTCATGAGTGACTTCTAACAATTTCCAAATATCATGAGAAGACTTGCAGGTAGAGATTCTATTGAATTCATTGCTATCGAGAGTGCAGTAGAGAGCGTTCATAGCCTTAGCATCTCGACTAGCAAGCTTCTTGGCATTCTCGGTGAGTTTATCCTTAAGGGTTTCAGAAGCAACATCCTCAATAACTACGGAAGAGGTAGGGAGACCATTTATCATACAATCCCATAAATCAAAAACTATGGACTTCAGATAAATGCTCATCCTAATTTTCTAGTAGTTATAGTTGGTTCCAGCAAATATAGGAAGCCTATTTGTGGAGTGTACCTCATTGTGAAATAAGTTGGTGCTAGGGTTAGTGGCCATGGATCACTCTCAGGGTGTGAGTCCAAATCAAGAGAACAAATCTCTGATACTAACTGTAGAACCCTATAGAGGGGGTGAATAAGGTGATAAAAATAAATACTGACAATTAAAAGCTATTTTAATGAAAGTAAATGAGAGAGAATATCAAACGCTCGATATATCATGGTATCCTCCCAAGGGGCACTCCAGTCCCGGAACTCTCTCCGGCTTTAATCCACTATTTGAGTAAATAGTTACACACGAGCTTCGATCCGAAGAACTCGCCAACTTCAATACGAGTTTGGATTCGAAGAACTCGCCAACTTTTTACACACGAGTTTTCTTACGAAGGCTCGCCATCTTCAAAACCAAGAAGACGAATGAAAAGGGCTTATTATCTTCTTTCACAATAGAAGACCTATAGCACTTGAATATTCTAGCACTTTTTGATTTGATGACAATGAGGGCTTGAGAGTAATGGTGAAGCTTTCTTGGGTGTTGGAAATTTAAAGCTTTGAAAGGATAAGTTTTTATGAAAAGAGAGGAATCCTTTTTATGCAAATCCAAAGTCATAAAGTACATTCAGCCATCAACTAGATTATCCGTCGAATTTCAGCAGAAATCCGTCGAATTATCCGTTCAACTACAACGGCTAGAAATCGAGCTGTTGGATGCATTAAATGCTGCTATCAGATGCCGTTGGATTTGAAATTGAAAGATGCCAGCAAGACAAGCAGATTATCCGTCGAATTTTAGCGAAAGTCCGACGGATTATCCGAACTTAGTGTTCACAAAGCTGCTGGAATTGATTGGATTATCCGTCGGATTTTAGCAAAAATTCGGCGAATTATCTGAACTTTGTGCTTATTAGCTTGCTGGAAATGATCGGATTATCCGCCAAATTTTTGCGGACATCTGTCGGATAATCCGAACTTTTGCTCACAGACTTGTTGTTTGCAATCGGATGATCCGACGGATTGTACCAAAATTTGTCAGATTTTTTATCTCTTTATAAAAACAAATTTTCACCATTAAAATAAAATTTATCATCTAACGAAAGTGCGTACACAGTCTCCTAGACAGTTACAGACTCTTGAGAAGACATGATACAGATCTGAGTATATGGCTTTTCGTGTCGTCTTCTGAATGTCTTTAAGAAATGTCTTTAACGGAGTAAGAGAGGACTTTCCTCCATAGTCTTGATAGGCATCATGGAATATGTATGGAGATAAACTTTCTTCTAATCTTGTCTTTTTAATAGGTACCGGTGGAGGATATGGACTAAAGGCGTACAAGGGTTAATTGAGAGCAATATATCAAAATTGATGTGCCAACAGGTATCACATCGATACCAAAGGGATCGTTACAAGTTGTCAATCTTCCCCCGGTTTGTGATGAAACACCAGACTCGTACCAGTCAACTCAACGTGGTGAGTTTATGTGGATCCATCCTGATCTTCTCAAATATTTGGATTCAAAATATGCCCCTTCTACTTCTAAGATTCAAGCAAAGAAGAAGACATGTAAGCCATGTAATATGGTTAATGAAGCTCTTGTCAGAGAGACCAGGTCCAAAAAGTCAGACTTACGGACTTCCAGTCAAGAGCAAAATGATAATCCCTTTCCTACAGTACTGCTTCTAATCCACCTGCTACTCTGACTCCATCTAAATCAGGTCCATCAAAGCATACTCCAGAAGATAAAGGAAAACAGAAAGAAGTGAGGTTTGATAGATTCTTAAAAAAAATCTAATCTTCTTGGGCTTGATAAGCCCTCTAATTTTCACATAGTGGCACAACTTGCCAATACCCTGGCTCAGTTATCCATATTCGAGCTGCTCCGTATCTTCAAAGATACATGGGATGCATCGAGTGAGGCGTTGCATCATGCAAACTCATATCTATCCCAAATAGTGGAACTCGATGATGATTTTGTGACTTATACTCATTGTCATAGTAAGTCAGAGAAGATTTCCAGTATCGTCTTTACTCAGAAAAACATGTTATTGAAGAAAAATTGCCACGATAGACCCGTGTAACATACTGGGTACATCGGGCCTTGTAAGGTGGATCGTATCCATATTGATCATGACTCATCTGTTAGTGTGATCGCTCAAAGTTTGCTTCAGATACTAGGAATTCCAATGCACAAGTTGTCAGCTACCTCCACCACTATTATTATTTTTGATGCCGGACGAAGTCATCCCCTGGAAAATATCCATCTCAAATATCAAATTGCTAATCTCTGAACTGAGGTCACATGCTATGTCATTGATGCCAATGTGTCCTACAATGTCTTATTAGGACGACTGTGGATACATGAAAACCTTCTTGTGTCATCCACTCTTTTCTAGTGTTTCAAATATGTGAATAAAAAGGGGGTAGTATGTACTGAATTCGCAGATGTCGATCCTTCCAAAGGGGCCGAAGTATATTTCTCTGATGCAATATTGTATAAACCTCTAGATCAGCGGCCATCTGACAACAAACCATCACAACTTGTGGTAGACAAGATGGAGGACGTTAACGACGAGCTGGAAGAAGCATCTACTGATGAAACCACTGAAGAACCTTTAGCTATATATTTGAAAGGTCCTGTATTAAAGAAGCTTATCAAAACCTCACAAGAGGTTCATAAAGGGGGTAGTACACCTTTCATTGTTGATCTATGCAAGAACAAAATGAACATCAAGAAAGAGGATCCTCTGGTTATTGATCTGAGGACAAAGAAGGAGGAACCTCTATTGATTGACCTGAGGACTAAGAAAGATGAACCATTCGTGGTTGACCTTCATCGAAACATTCAACTGGATGAGCCCCTCGTGATCGATCTGACTCATGCTACGATCGCTACAAGAGCAAATATTGTAAATAAACCTCCATGTATCAAACTTTTCGAAGATATTTTCTCGAAAGAATAATCATATACATACCTAATAATAGAGGTTCTGCTTTTGATTACTTTGGTGTTTCTAAGATTGGTCTAAAACCTTTAGACCCTTTGTGTTCACTTATAACGAATACGAAGTTATCATTTCATGTTCTAGAAGTAGTACTCCATACCTGTTATACGAGGATTCTGACTTCGAAGTACCAGCTAGGTCGATTCGCAAGATACTGATCATTTTTTTATCGAGCCAAGATTCTTAAAGAAGCTTTAATCGATGATCCCGAACCAGATACCAAAAGAATTTAGCTTTACCGTTATGCTCCTCAAGCAAGGAATATCATTTAAAAAATAGGCTATGATTTAGATAGTCAGCAAGATCTTAATTTTGGTAAAGGTTGACTTTTACCACTGCATATCCCAACTCTAAAAGGAAAACCGCAAGGATATTATCATCGTACTCATTCTAGAATAGGATATGTAACTCCTCAAACCACTCTAAAGATCTCATATGAAGAAGACAGTGAGACGCATTCTCATTCTTCTGATTCTTCGGCATGGGATTCAGATTACGCCATGGGAACAATATTTTGGAGATGTTTTCTCAGCCAATATGGTACCTGGTGATCAAACAGAGGATAATGATATCTTTATTAAGCCTTTTGAAGTCAAGCCTTGGGCTCAACAACTTGATACCCAATGAAAAATACGGTTTGAACAACGAGATCCTCCTACCAAAGATAAAGTTATTCAAATTAATTATGTGACTTATAGTTGTCTAAACCAATATTCACTGGCAAAAGTTTATTTGACAAAGAGAAACATTCTCTTCTCGAGCTCATTAAAAAGTATATAGATGTATTCGCTTGGAGTTATGAAGATATGCCCTGGCTTGACACACAAATAACAATGCATCGTCTTAATATACTTTCTAATGCTAAACCCGTAAAGCAACAACAATGATGGTTCCATCTAGATATGATGAAAGCCATCGTGGCTGAGGTAAAGAAACTCATAGACGGTGGCTTTGTTCGTGAAGAACAACATCCTGATTGTGTTGCTAATATTATCCTGATCATGAAAAAATAGGAAGATTCAGGTAAGCATTGATTATTGAGATCTTAATCAAACTTGTCTAAAGAAGTTTCCTCTTTCATGCACAAACGTCATGATTGATAACACTTGTGGCTTCAAACATATATCCTTTATGGATGGGTTTTCAGGCGACAACCAAATTAAAATATTTTTACCTGATGAGAAATACACATCATTTCGAACACCGTTGGAGGTATACTGCTATATGGTGATGCCCTTTGGTTTAAAGAATATTGAAGCTACATATGAACGTGCCATGAGCATAATTTTTTGCCAACATTTATAAAAAAATGGTGGAATGCTACATAGACAACATTGCAGTTAAAAGTCGTTTAAAGGACGATCACCTCTAAGATTTGAGAATGGTGTTCTAATTGATGCGTGTACACCAGCTCAAGATGTACTCCAAAAAGTCATTTTTGGGAGTCTCCAGTGACAAGTTTCTTTAATTTGTTATAACTTCAAAGTAAATACATATAGACCCTGACAAAGTTAAAACTATCCTAGAAATGTGTCCCCAAATAATATTAAAGAACTTCATGGTCTACAACGCAGGTTGGCCTACATTTGCTGATTCATTTCAAATCTGTCCGGATGATATCAACCCTTCACTCAATTAATGAAGAAAGGAGTCTCTTTTATCAGGAATGAAAAATGTCAATAAGCATTCGACAATATTAAGAGGTATCTCACCATTCCTCCAATATTGGTGGCACCAGTTGTGGGAAAACCATTTTTGTTATATGTTCGTGTAATGAAATATTCTCTTGGTGCGCTGTTAGCTCAAAAGATTAATGAAGGTCATGAACAAGCTATTTATTATTTGAGCCGTATGATGATCGGTGATGAGCATAGATATAATCTCATTAAGAATGAATATTTTGCATTAATTTTTGCAATCCAAAAGATGAGTCATTATGTAATTGGACAAACTATCCATGTTATATCCAGGGTCAACACCATTAGGGTTCTCATGACCAACCCAAGCGCACTTAATTCTTGCTTGCTACTTGGGCAATCTTGCTCTCTCCCTATAATATGGTGTATGTACCTAGAAGGTAGCTAAAGGTCAACATCTGGCTAATTTTCTTGATGCACACCTGATAGCAGGAACTTTTAAACTCTACGATGAAATTCTGGATGAAGTATTAGAGTCTAATACAATAACAAAAGAACCTATTTGGAAAATATTCTTCTATAGAGCATCAAGGACTGGTCCCAAAGGCAATACCATAGCAAAGGTTGGGGTAGTATTAATATACCCTGATAATCTGGTCATCAATCGTACTTATTCTCTTATGGAGCCTTGTTCCAATAATGTTATAGAGTATAGTGCTCTACTTATTGGACTTCAGTTGGCCAAAAAGCTGGGGATAGATTATCTGGATGCTTACGGTGACTCCAAGTTGATAGTTAGTCAAGTTCGAGGAGAATATAAGGTTTGTCATGAAGATCTTATTCCATATCATCAAACAACTCTATAAATAACTGCTATATTCTTCGGATTCTTTATTGAATATGTACCTCAGTTAGAAAATACAGAAGCAGATGCATTAGCAGGTTTGGTAGCATCACTTGCTACCCTCGTAAACACCTAGAAGTCGATCACAATGATTGGTCAAAAATTATTATATACTAAGAACTAGATGTTCATTAGAGCTATTCAACAATAGGGAACATAGACTTTAAAGATTAGAGTTTTCTTTTTATATAATATACTGTTTATGGAATTCAATAAAAAGATGTTCTCTTCGCTTTTTTTATGATGCATCTAGCAAAATGTTGTATCGAAGATCATATGACGGGCTTCTTCTATGATGTTTATCCGAAGAAGAATCTAAGCAAGTCCTTCGTGAAGGTGATGATGGTACTTGTGGGGCCCATCAACCTAGTCTAAAATTACAGGATCGACTAAGGCATTTTGGTTATTATTGGCCCACTATAGTAATTGATGCCATAGATTACTCAAGAAAATAAGGCTTGTTAAATTCATGCAGACTTCATGCATCAACCTTCATAATTTTGTATCTGACGACTGCGTCGTTGCCCTTTGAAGCTTGGGGAATGGATATCATTGGACCTATCAATCCTTCTTCTTCTAGGGGACATTGATTTATCCTAGCAATAAAGAATTATTTTTTAGATGGGCAAAAGCTATACCACTTGTTGAAGTGAAAACTTCTAATGCAATCAGTTTCATTAAATACTATATTATCTATCATTTTAGACTACCTCGAAGGACTGTTCATGACAATGGCCCACAATTTATGAGCAATGAATTCTATCGATTTTGTGAGAGAAACTAGATCCAGAATGTAGCCTCTACAGCTTACAATCCCACAACTAATGGTTTGGCCGGAGCTTTCAACAAGACTATTGTTAAGTTACTCAAGAAGTTCATTTTACCTAATAAACACAGTTGGAATGAGAAGCTTGGTAAATGTTTTTGGATGTACCATACTACAGTTCGGACTCCAACTGTACAAGGATATTTTTCTTGATCTACGGAAATAAAGCAGTTCTTTCTCACAAGATTCAAACCCCTTCCCTCCGAATCACTTTATCCAATGAATTAACAACTAAAGACAATGACTTTCTACGGTTACAACAGTTGGAATCACTCGATGAAAAATGACTCATGGCTCAACAACGGATTGAATTATATCAAACACGCATTTCTAAAGCCTTTAATAAAACGGTGAAAGAGCGAGTTAGGTCCGCGACTTAGTTCTCTCAGTAAGAAGGCCTATGGTGATGACATATAAAAGCAAAGGAAAATTTATAGCTAAATGAGAAGGACCCTTTGTTATCGAGTCAGTGTATTCGAATGGAGCATACAGGCTAGCAAAGCCTAATGGTGGTTTATTGATGATGCCTATTAATGGCAAATTCTTGAAGAAATATTATATCTAAATTGCAATAGGCATAATTTTTATTCCCCAGCGAAGTCTTGTACTTTGATTTTACATTTTCTTTCTGGGGTAAGTAAAATCCGGTAGTTCGAACCATTATTTTTATCCCAGAAGTTCTGGATAAGTTATAAATAATGGGTCCTTAGTAATTGCCCAACGGAATCATCTTCAATTCTTGCAAAA
>JANAVB010024483.1:0-21865 GCA_029216955.1 Iris pallida
GGCTACATAGTTTCTGCCTCGCCAGTCGAATGGTTGTAGGGACTATGTCCTGATCACCATGTCGTACCGTAGATTAATACAAATGGAGCTGGAGCCAAAGTACAGAAACCAAAAAAAAATACAGAATCAAATCCCTGGGTTCGCCGAAAATATAAAACATAGCTCTAATTCATATGTATTTTAAGTGTGAGAACGGATGACTCAGAACACAACCCAACCGGAGAGGATACTCTGAGAGATCCATCTGAGTAGGACGTATACTCTGAGAGATCACCTTTACAAGAATGATATCAGTAGTAGGATTGAGTGTTGGAGGAGATATTATCAGAGTATACGTCCTACTCATATGGGTCTCTCACCGTTACTTATTTTTTCTGACGGCATGGTGGATGTTCTCCGTCAACAATTCTTGCTCCGAGCCAAAACTTTGCCCCGGAGCTCAAGTGGACGTCCTTCGTGTAGAGCTCGAGTGAGAGGTTCCTGAAAGCATGGTGGTCTTCTTTGTTAAAGTATCCGTGCTCGTCCCACAACCAATATGGGATGAGCACGGATACTTTGACAAAGGAGACCACCATGCTGTCAGGAACCTCTCACTCGAGCTCTACACGAAGGATGTCCACTTGAGCTCCGGGGCAAAGTTTTGGCTCGGAGCAAGAATTTGTTGACGGAGCACATCCACCATGCTGTCAGAAAAAAATAGTAACGGTGAGAGACCCATCTGAGTAGGACGTATACTCTGATAATATCTCCTCCAACACTCAATCCCACTATTGATATCATTCTTGTAAAGGTGATCTCCCGGAGTATACGTCCTACTTAGATGGATCTCTCAGAGTATACTCTCTGGTTGGTTGTCGTATCGATGAGGGTCGTAGGACAGTCAACTTCATCTACAGATACATAGTTTTTGCCTCGCCATTCGAATGGCTGCAGGGACTATGTCCTGATCACCATGACGTAGTCCAATACAATCTAGAGATTAACACAGTACTAATTCATATATGTAGTCCAATACAAATAGTCTAATACAAAAACAACCCAATACAAATAGTCCAATACAAATAAATACTAATAGCTAATGAGAACCACGTAGCTCACGCAAGCGCTCAGTGATACGATCACGCAACCTCCTCGAAAAAGTGGGATCGACGGCGTTTGGATGGATGTAGTCCTTTGCAAGTGCTGCATGAATAAAACTCCTGGTCTCACTAGCTACCAGTGCTGGATAAATAGAACTCCCGGTCTCACTAGCTACCGGTGCCACTTCCTCCTTAACTGTAGGAGGAGCCACCTCAGCATTCACTGTTTCCCTCAAACGACGTGCCGCTCCTCGGGTCATGGGTGCCATCTGGTAAGATCGATATTCACAAATAATATAATTGTAACATAAGCAAGCTAACTAAAGGAACCATCATGTAATTTGAGTACATTTTCGAAAGCAGATAAATTACAGAAAATTTGATTTTTTGCCAAGTGTGAGAACAGATGGCTCAGAACACAACCCAAGATTCATTCTTGCATATATTAGTGTGAATCATCTATGTTCTGTACATATGGTGTAGTATATGTTCTTATCGTATCTAGTATCTGAAGAATGTAACAGAATCAAGATGAACTCACATAATGTAATACTAAGACATTATCTACTACTATATAAGATATAGTGATAGGTTGTCGTATCATAATTGCTGAGGGATGAGAGTCGGAGGACAGTCAACTTTATCTACGGCTACATAGTTTCTGCCTCGCCAGTCGAAAGGCTGTAGGGACTATGTCCTGATCACCATGTCGTACCGTAGATTAATGCAAATGGAGCTAGAACTGGAGCCAAAATACAGTACTACTTCACCATGTCGTACCATTTTACTCTCTCTCTCTCTCTTCCCTCCCCCTTTCGGCACTCTCACTCTCTCCGGCGCTCTCACACTACTAATTCTTATGTGTTTTAAGTGTGAGAACGGATGGTTCAGAACACAACCCAAAATTCATTCTAGCATACATTAGTGTGAATCATCTATATTCTGTATACATATCGTGTAGTATATGTTCTTATCGTATCTAGTATCTGAAGGATATAAAAGAATCAAGATGAACTCACATAATGTAATACTAAGACATCATCTACTACTATATAAGATATAGTGATAGGTTGTCGTATCATCATTGCCGAGGGATGAGGGTCGGAGGACAGTCAACTTTATCTACGACTACATAGTTTCTGTCTCGTCAGTCAAATGGCTGCAGGGACTATGTCCTGATCACCATGTCGTACTGTAGATTAATGCAAATGGAGCTGGAAATATTCGTTGCTAACCGGTCACTAGTCTGTCGCTAACTGAGATTGTCACATACACATATGTATATTACAGTTAGATTTATAGATATATATACATCTATATAGAAGCACACAACTAACACACCATGAGACAGTGAAAACCCAAACCCCATATTCACATTTACTAATCCAAACACCACCAAACTAATGGATAACACCCAATATGTATAATACATTATTTAGCCAATATATAAACTCAGATGAATTTGAGAAGCAAAGCCCCCCGCCGCCCCCGACCAAAGCCTGCCGCCCCAAGCCCGCCGTCCAGCCCCCCCCCCCCCGCCGCCCCAAGCCTGCCGCCCAGCCCCCGACGCCCCCGCCCCAAGCCCGCCACCCAGCCCCCGTCGCCCCTACCCCAAGCCCGCCGCCCAGCCCACGACGCTCCCGCCCCAAGCCAGCCGTCCAGCCCCCGAAGCCCCCGCCCTAAGCCCGCCGCCCAGCCCACGATGCCCCCGCCCCAAGCCAGCCGCCCCGTCCCCGACAAAAGCCCGCTGCCCCAAACCCGCCGCCCAGCCCCCGACGCCCCCGCCCCAAGCCAGTCGCCCAGCCCCCGACGCCCCCGTCCCAAGCCCGTCGCCCAGCCCCCAATCGACGCCCCCGTCCCAAGCCAGCCGTCCAGCCCCCGATGCCCCCGCCCCAAGCCCGCCGCCCAGCATACGACGCCCCCGCCCCAAGCCCGCCGCCCAGCCCCCGACGCCCCCGCCCCAAGCCCGCCGCCCAGCCCCCGACGCCCCCGCCCCAAGCCTTCCGCCCTCGCTGCCCCTACGACACCGTGAGAGAGAGAGAGAGAGAGTGAGGGGATTACCTTCGGAGAGAGAGACGAGAGGACGCCGACGCCGATCACCGAAGCCGCGGGTGAGAGAGAGAGAGAGAGGGAGGAGAGAGAGTGAATTTGGGGGGAATGGGAAAAGTTCCTTCCACCATTTCATTTTAAGTTTGGAACATATATTTAGCGACGGACTCACGACCAACTGAAGTCCGTCGCCCGTTAGTCGCTATATTTGGTACTTGTCGACTGAATATCTGTCGGTACGTAGTCAAAGAATTGTCCCGCCAATTCTCAACACAATTCCTGCCAAGTAGTCGACTGAATAGCGACGGCTGATTATCCGTCGCTATATCTCCGACGACCTAGCGTCGGATGTGCGACCTTTCTTCTTCCTAAAAATAAATTAAAAAATATAACGGCCTGTCATCGGTAATCCATCGGCTAGCTGCCACAAAGCCGTCGCGAAAGCCGACGGAAAAGATCCGTCGCTAATATTCGGTCGCTAATTTACTGTATTTTGGTAGTGACTTAAAGATAATTAAACATAATAATTATTTATCGAAACTAATCAATCAGAAAATTAAAAAAAAAATCAACCCAAAATTCAGGGTGCTCACATAGTGTCCGTGTTCATAGCCACTTGTCGAGTTCTATCTATCTTGCTTATTTCTTAAGCATAATAAAACTGTTAGATAGGCATGTTTATATGTATCTTGCTATGTCCCCTGAGGACCTGATGATCTTTTTAGGTTTAGCGATTGCAAGGAGTTATTTAGCAGTTCTGGATGGCGGATGATTATGACACTTGTGGATTTCAGATGATTATGATATTGCTTGCGAGATTCAGGTATTGATATCATGTTTATTATCCAGCTCGTGCTTTCATTTCATTATCATACGATATCCTATTTATTGATTCAGTTTATAAACTCTATATTCTTTGGAGTCTTATCGGATATTTATGCTAGTGGGCTGCAGACCACGACCCATAGTGTTCATTCATGTTTTATACTCTTATTGTGGATTGAGATATAGTTTGCCTTGCCATGATTAGGCACAATACCATAATCCAGACAACGTTTACGTATTCGAGGTGGGCAGGAGTTCGCTCGATACGTAGCTGGCTTGCTCACGAACTTGCGTCCAAAAAATGGGTGCGGGTTGTGACATCAAGAGACTTTAGAAAGAAAGTCATTCATGTTTTCCAATAGGTGTAATTTGTTCCATCAAATAGTGGGGTTCTATTTGTGGATTGCCCTTCACCGTTGAATATTGATTTCACGGCTGCCATATACTCTCTAGGGTTGTTATATTAGAATATAACCTGCTCCGATACCAATTGTAGCACCGTTGAGCACCTCTAGAGGAGGATGAAAGAGTGTGTGCGAATGCAGTGGAAATAATCACCAATTAAAAATTTAACAGTAATAATCTATGGCAAGAATAAAGAGACAATAATATAAATACAGTAAAAGATAGAAGATCAAACTCAGTGAACACCGCGATATATATTGGTTTCCCTCTGAGAGAACTAATTCAGTCACAAGTACTCTTGCCTGCTGTTAATCCACTATTCACAAGCTAAATAAGATCTTGCCGTCTCTTTACAACATTGTGCTTGGTGACAAGTGCACGAGCGACTTCACAATACCGTGCTTGGTGACGAGCACACGACTGACTCCGAAAACTGAGACGTTTTTTAAACTTGTAACCTCTTTATAACTCTGCAGAGCAAAGCCTCTAAATCGAAGACGATGTTACTGGCTTTAGCTAAAAGATGTATAGGTAGAATGTGAAAGCTTTAGATCACTGAAAAACACTTTGAAGAATATATAGAGAGAAGAGTGAATGAGTGAATAGAATTGAAAAATCCTTCTATATTTATAGATGTTTTTCTGACCGACCTCGGACAGAGTTCAGGCAGAGTTCGGATGCTAAGATCTCACAAACGAATGTTGTATGCAGATTTGGAGGCAACTGAAATTCAAATTTGAGTTGACTAAACTCGGTCAGAACTCGGACCAAACTCGGGCAGAGTTCTGTCATTTTAGAACTCAATTTAAATAGCCAAATTGCATGGGTATTTTGGGCTTTTTGGATATGTGGAGTTTTGAGATTTTAGGTAGACTATTTGGAAATGTGGACTTGAGTTAACCTAAGCCAGAAATATCCGATCGATTTTACATTTCATATCCTAGACTCAATAAAAATAAAAATAAAGAAGAAATTTAAAAAATAACTCGACCAGGATTCCGTAACAATTAGCTTTTGGATTATGACTTTGAATGCTAGTTATAGATGCAGTACGTCCTTTGATATTGATTTTACTGACCTGAAATGTTAGCAGTTCATATATTTTATGTATCAACTTAAGTCATCGTTGATTATCAAAATCAAATGTGACCATTAGGAACTGGGCCAACATCTTTTGCCTGTACCAGCAAAATAGTAATAAGTGGAATTCCCCAGCATACTCCTCGACAAATCTGTCAAGACGGCAGAACTCCCTAGCGTACTCCTCGACAGTCTGACTGCCCTAAACTAAGCTCTCAAACTGCGACTCCATGGCACCAAGAGCTGTGTTAGGGAAAAACTTCTCCTTAAACAGGTTCTTGAAGGCTGCCCAAGTATGTTCCTTTGTACCGACCCTCGGGTCTATCTGGTACCAAGTTCGGGCCAGGTCCTGCATCTGACTACCTGCCGCCTCAATCTGTAGTCAAGCTGGTATCTCCGCCAGCCGAAAGATCTCCTCGATGTGCTCTATCCAGTCATCCGCATACAAAATCCCCTCTGTGCCGCGGAAGTCCCGTGGATGCATCTTCTGGAACTCCTGGATCCCTGGTGTCTTCGGCAGATATTGCTATATCTGGACTGCCTGGGGCTGCACAATGACTCTCTCCACCGTCGTCAGGGCAAGCTGATGAGCATTCTCTGTGCCTTGCTGAAAATGAGCGAACTGCTGCTGCTGGACCTCTACCATCATATGAAAGAAGGCGAACAACTGTGCTGCGTCAACCGATCCCGAAGGCGGCTACTGTTGGAAGAAATCAAGAATGACGGAGGAAGGTCTCGAAATAGGTGGAGGTGCACCCCCGAATGCGGCAGAAACTCCAACATGAGAAGGTACCATAGGAGCTGCCTGACCGGGCTAAGCCGGACGAGAGGTGGCAGACCTCTCAGTAGTATCCCTCTGGCCAGAGCGATGGGATCGTGTCTGCACCATCCAGGAGACAGATCAAACAAGAAGGCTATTACTGAGAATAAATCGATAACGTCAAAGGAGGACAGTTTATTTCAAAGGAAGACAATAAAGCAGCAAGAATTTTAGATGACGGAATCAGATAAAAGTTTTCCTAGGTGTGATTGAGTACCTTCAAAACTATATCCTATATCCTACTATAGGTTGTAGTGATACTCTAGTTCGAATACCACTATATAACTCGACCTACATGGGCCACCACTAAAAATGTTTCACGACCCGCACCCAGTGTAGGGGCACAAGAAGTGGGTACGTCCAGCCTATGCTACGGTTTCGATAGTAGAACATTGTCCTAGGTCACATACATCTAACAATTATAAGGTACCTGTATAGTATATACACTCCAAACGGAGGACAATACAGAAATGTACAGCTCAATCATAACTAATATAGAAGTACGATAAGATAGATAGATATATAATAAAATCATCAAATAAAATACAAACAAAAGAAGAAGTCTAAGTGTCTAAGATAACATCTCCACAAACATTCATAATAACAAAAAGATCCCAAATATATACATTAATGTATCCAAATGAGACAAGACATCAAAATAAGATAGAAGTCTAAGCTAACTAGCCTAAACTATAGGGGTAACATCCTCTACTGCTGATGGATCCTGCTGAAGGTCCAAGTCGCAGGTGTCATCTATGGCAGCTCCATAATAGGTAGGGCAAAGGTCCTCGTCATCCATTGTAATATTTTCAACAGGTCGAGTCAGGACAGGAACGAGCACAAAATCTCAACAGTTCATATCAAGACAGGAATATAAAGCATGTAATAGAGTATAATACATGAAACGCTGAAAGAAAGTACATGTAGTAAAAGAGAGATAATTGTAATGTAAACAGCTACTATAAGTAGAGAACTATCAGTGACTAGTGATATAGAGTACAAGATAGACATGTGAACGGCTTGAATTTGCACATGATTACACTAAAGAGTTTATACAATGACTACACTACTTTGGAATTGTTCACATGACTACTTCTACTCCCTTGTACTCCAATCAATACACAAGGATCCAGACAAGTTATGTTATTGTACAATATTTCACATGAAGGCCCGTAAATGGGTTCACATGAAGGTATACATGAGGGCTCTGTGAACATGAGAGTACATGAATCACAAGAGTATACATGAATAGTAAAAGCATAGGAGTACATGATGAAAGTGAAATGCACATGACATGATGTATCCGATGCTTCCGAGGGGGATAACATCTCAATGTAAAGATCTATATAGTACTAATCCGTGTTAACAATGTGACAGCATCAAGTAAAAAAATCTAGAGCAAGATTATAAATCTTAACAAGTACGAAATGCTCAAAGAATGTACTCGTCTGATATCCTGAGTATCTGGTAAGTGTAGATGTCCAGACAGAGTAGATGAGTCCTATTTAGAGCAACACAGGTCACAACATGTCCAGAATGGTAATATTGAACTTTATAATGCATTCTATATGATTTTTAGGTCATTCTAGACTAAAGTTAACTCTTGGTCAACTCTGGGTCAAACCAAGTCAACATCTAGTCAACTAGGTCAATCTTAGTCAACTAAGTCAAACTCTAGTAAAGCTAGGTCAATTGGTCACATATTGACTCAATGTTGACTTTTGGTCAACTCTAGTCAATTCTAGGTTATCTAGTCCAGGTTTAGTCAAACTAGGCCTAGCCAAACCTATGCCAAAACTCTATGAACCAAAACCAATACCAATACCATATCAAACATCCTATATACAATTCAATATATACAAGTATATTATAAATCAAATATATATATAGGCACTATATATAAATACACATACATTAGGAGAAAGGAATGTAGGCAAAATATTTTGTGTATGTGGACTGAGTATAAAGGTAAAAGGCTAATAGGTAACCTCAAGTGAATACTAACTATCATACAACATAACATATGTATACATACATACATTATTCAAGCATTCATGCATTCATGTATGCCTATATTACCAATACACTAGCTTACCTACATGCATACATAGGTACTTGCATATCATATTCATATCACTCATTATATTACATTTACACTTTTATAACATACATGCTTGCATACTTGGATTGATACATTGCATTCATATATGCATACATACATTCATACATTACATTCACATTGTATATATACCAATATATATAGGATATATACATATATATAGTACTAGTGTACATATCTATATATATATATATATCTAATATATATATATATATATATATATATATTTATATATATATATATATATATATAGATAATATATATATATATATATATATATATATAATATATATATATATATAGGATATAAATACACACACACACACACACACACACATATTATATATATATATATATATATATATATTATATATATATAAATATATATATATATATATATATATATATATATATATATATATATATATATATATATATAAATTTTTTATAGGCACTATTTATATATATACATATATATAGGCACTATTTATATATATATAAATATATATATATATATATATATATATTTATATATTATATAGGATATATAGGCACTATTTATATATATAGGATATATACATATATATAGGCCTATTTATATATATATAAATATATATTTATATATAAATAATATATATATATATATATATATATATATATATATATCTATATATATACACACAAAAAAAAAAAAAAAAAATATATATACCACACACCCACACACACACACACACACACACACATAGAGAGAAAGTGGAATCATATGAAAATGTGTGTGAGTGTGGAAAGGGTGATACAAGTGAATAAGTGATAGATCACAAGTGAATAAGTGATAGTAAGAGTGAAAGAGGGGGAGTCAAAGAGTGAGAGGTGTGTGTGTATCTCAGTCAAATGTGTCTGTGTGTGTGTGTGAAACAAGTGTGTGTCACATAGGACAGTTTTTAAGGTTCAATTTAATCTCAGTTTAAACATATACCAAATTAAACTTAGATTGATACTCATTCAAAGCATCATAGGTTTCATAATACAAACTCAGGTATATTCATATCTCAGGTATTTCAACATTTAACATTCTAACTAAAAATCCAAAACCCAATTCTATATTCAATATCCAAATTCTCAGAAAGTTCAAACCTGAGAATGAACAACAAAACATGAAGCCATACATCAAGCCAAGCCATACTCACTGTACAACCAAATCTGAGAATTCATAAGGTAACTAAGAAACATAAAAGGGTTCACTGTTTTGAAATCAACACAACCTGAGATTTGAAAGTTTGAAACCCAATTTCAGCTTTGAAAACTAAAATAGAAAACCAAATTGGGAATGCAAAAGAGATAAAGCCATAACCTGAGATATTTCGAACCCATCAGTTCAAAATAGTGTATAGTTCATGTATCGGACTCTAACAAATCGAAACCCATTCCAGTTCAACTCGAAAACAATCCAAGCCAAAACCAAATCATATTAATACACAAATCTAACAAATCAACATATTCAATCTTAGAAAACCAATTCAATCCTATTTTGAAATACCCCAAATGGAAACATATACATGAATCGGTAAATAATGTTTTTTCATCAAATTTCGAACCCAATCCATATGAAAACCAAAAAAAGTGTAATATGGTGTGTCAGGTGTGTGGGCATGGTCGTGTACATGTGAGGGATGTCCTCGTGTCCAACAAACAGACACAAAGTGTCCAAATAGACAAAGAATGAAGTATCAGTAAACTGTAATAGAAACTCCTCGTGCGCGTGTGTCGAGTCCTCGTGGACTCGACACAGAGCTCAAGATGAGTCGAGCTCATGCACACATGTAGATGGGACATAGGGCTGCGGTGTGTGTCACCCTGCACAGTATCCAAGTGTCGTCGTTCCATGAT
Organism: Iris pallida; assembly: GCA_029216955.1. NCBI lineage: Eukaryota > Viridiplantae > Streptophyta > Magnoliopsida > Asparagales > Iridaceae > Iris > Iris pallida. Next base: position 10,265 of record JANAVB010024483.1, read on the forward strand.
ACGAAAATGTATCAGTGAGTAAAATTAACAGTGCACTGTTCAGTGTAGAATCAGTACTGGTTAGATCCCATATCCGATACGACACGAGAGTGTCTCAAACTCGGGAAGTGGTCTGTCAGAGGTTGCCCCACCTCTGTGTCAAGTGGCACGTGTCCATGTGGCCTACACAGGAAGAAAATAGGGGGTGGTAGCCGGACACGTGTGAGCGTGTCTCGTGCTGCAGTTCGTATCCGATTTTTGACACGAACATGATTCAAAACGTGCTCAGTGCTAGGGTTCCATGATCAGCATGCCAAGGGCTATCCAACCATACAATTTATTACAGAAAACAAGAACAAAAATCCCACAGAGGTATTTCAACAAACACATAGACCTAGTGACTGATACGTGTCCGATACGGACACCAAACTAATTCTAATTCCTACCAAACTCTACCTATAGCTAGGGGACACCTAGATGGATGCATATATGGAAAAAATCAAGATTTAGAGGTGATTTGAAGGGATTACCTATTGAGAGTCAATCTCTATGAAAAAGCCCTAAATTGTGAAGTTTCCTTCCTCAAGCAATATCCAAATGAGCTCCCCTCCTTGCAAGCTAGCCTCCTTCAACCTCTATTCCAAATTTAGGACCAACTACAAAAGATTGGGATCAATTTGGTGGAGAAATGGTGAGGAATGATGAAAGGGGGAAGAAATTAGGGTTTTCTAAAGGGGGATTTCTAAAAGAGGCAAGTGGTCATGAAAAGACTTTATAGGGGAAAATTAGGTCATGAGTGGCTGTTTTGGCTGGCCAAATAAAGACCTAGGGTTAGGGTTTCTCATGGTGGGCTTTGGGTCAAGATTGTTAGCTAGCTATCTTAACTCCTTAGCCATAAGTCCAAATGCAAAACTCTCTCAATCCTCTCATGAAACATAGCCACACTCAAGTCAACTAAGACCATCTTAAGTTAGATTAGGATCCCACACCATGCTAACTAAGTCACCAGAGTCAAATTCAATCTCTAGGCTAGTCTCTAAAGTCACAACTAGCAAAAGTCAAAATCATAACACCAATACAATAATAATTCACAAAAATCAAATGACCAAAGTACCCTTGGGTAAAACTGTGGAAATAAAATTACCCTAATCACATGGTTAGGTTCCCATGGTCATGGTTAGTCTCTAGGTCAAGTAGTATCTAGGGTTTCACTAGTAAAACACCAAAATCACAAATTACCGATTAAAATATTTTTAAAAGAATTAAAATTACCAAAAATTATAACATGATTTAAATCTCATTATTAAAAGACTAAAATTACAAAAGTACAAAATTACCCTCATTTAGAAAAGTGAGGTTACACAACCTCACAGCCGGCATGATAAGCTCCCGATTGAGCCGTCCCACGGGACCAGAGCCTCCAAACAGGACAGCCTTCCTTAGCCACATCATCAAAAAGGCAGCCATCGTCGCTTTCCGACTCAAGGCAGTCAAGTTTTGGCAGAAATAATCATGGACTATGGAAATGGATTTTCCCTCAACGTCCAATAAAGGAGCTGACACCTTCGCCTTCGCCATCATATCTTCCACTTCGTCAGTGTATACGCCCTACGAGTTATAAAATAAACGTTCTGGGCTCCGACGGTTCCTGCATAAAGAAGTACTTTTTCATGTATTAAGCTGGGGATGAATCTTTGCAGAGTCGAGATGCACACACATCTGATAATAGAAAGTTCTTTGTACACCATCATCATCTCGAGGTACTTGTTTTCCAGCCCCATGAACTCATCTTGGCTAGGGGTGTACTCCTCATACGGGTACTCACCCCAAGGCAGCTTTGAGATGACAAACATCTTATGGAGGGCCAATCCCATCTCTCCACATGACATAAAGAAGGTCCGGTGTGGTGATTATACAACTCCAGCAAGGCCAAGAATAAAGGCTGGTTGATGGACATACCATGTTCAGTAGCCTTTATGGCATGGCGTAAGCTAGTGCCACTCAGATCTTTCTTAAAGGTATCCAATATCCATTGGGTCAAGTCACTCCACTTCTTGTCAGGATAAACCCAGCCCTCACCTGCTAGGGACCCGTCGGGTAAGTACATCTGCCGCCAGAAGCCTATTAGCAAAGATAGAAGCCCCGAATGGAAGGACATCAGCGGTAAGGTCATTGAGCATATGACCAAGAAGCAGCACCCGCAAAAGAAAATGACGGACCGTACCGAGCATACGTAAAAGTGTCCTTTCTCTTGGAACACTTATCTACTATAAAGCAGCCCGCAACTTAAACCTTTGGCTCGGGGTCAGATTCCACTCTGTACGTCGTCTTTTGACAAAACAGAAAAAGGCCGACAGCGGTAGGTGTCATCGGTCGTCGGAACATATAAAGCAAAGCCATCTTTCTCAAAATACCAATCCGTCTTGAGTTCTAGGAGGTTTGTCTCCTTCAAATCCAGCTGGTCACAAAAAAACTGAGGCTTTAGCATCCCCACCAGCGTGGTAGGACTACGTTAACCTGCCCTGATCTAACATACGACAAAAGTAGCCCTAACGATGCTCATGTATCTGATCCAGTCGCCCCACCGATTAGTCTTTGGCGATCAACCTCCTGGCCAGCTCGACGAGCTTCATATCGGCATTTGTTCCTAGCGCACAAACGAAGAGTCGAAGAGAACCTCATTGAAGAGGGATGTGGTCACAAAAACTACACAAAACAAAAGTCAGAATATTTTATTTTTTGCGAGACAAGCGTCCATGTAGGTATTAATTAGTATCCCTCCGTTTCAGCGAGTTAGCATCCGCGTAGGTACTACTTCATAGCACTGCGCTTTAGTAAGCAAGCATCCACGCATGCACTACTTCGTAGCACTGTGCTTCAGTAAGCAAGCATCCGCGTAGGCACTACTTCGTTGTACTGCGCTTTAGCAAGCAAGCGCCAGCGCAGGCACTACTTAGTAGTACTAGGTTTTAGCGAGCGAGCAGCATGTGCAGACAATGTATAGTATTCCTACGCGTCGACGAAAACTTCATCACATCTTACAGTCATTACTTTGTAAAAGTAACGACCATGCGCATCAGTTGATAAAGCTTCCGCGCATCTACATACACTTCTCCGAAGAGCAGTACCCATGCACATTAGCGAGAAGAGCTTCATATCTACGAGACACTACTCCGAGGAATAAATGCTCATATGCATCAGCAAAATGGAGAGTCAAAGTTCATTACTCGTGAAAGGCGGCCGCACGTCGTCGTGCACTACGACACCGACGGCCAGAGGGTTATCAACGTCGATGGTCTCTCTAAGGCTAGCCGCTTTCCTTCAGCCTTCTTTGTGCTCGCCGCAGCCGCTTAGGGAGATTTAGGGACTCTCAATCTCTTAGGAGCCATGGCGAGAAAGTAATGGTTTTGGGAAGAAAAAGAAAGCTCTGACAAAAGCTTCGCTTGGAAGAGAAGACATAAAGCAGGAAAGTTTTTCTCTCTAGCAACCCCTTAATTATAGGATGGGGCCACATCAGCAGATAAAAACAAAATCTATTGTATTCGAAGAAACTCTTCAAATATTGTGGGAATTAAAATCGAGATCAGATGGTCGTTTCCTAAAAACGAGGAGTTATCATTAGCTTTAAATGAATCGACAACTTAAGACATTTAATGCTGAAGGCTAAGTGTGATGATAGCCTGTCAGCAAGCGTATTGTGCACTTTTCAAAGCCACATGTCATTTCATGCTTCAGTTCAAAGTGTTCCGTACTTATTCAAGTTTGAAAACTTTAAAAGGGATCTTGTACAAGTATGAAGAAAGCGCAACATCTACAAAAGCGCATGAGACATCCATACTACACAGAAGCGCATAAAACACAAAGTTGTTGCACTCATCACTCTGAATCACAAAAGAATCAGTGCATAAAAAGAAGTCCTTTATTAAAAATCATGTCTACAAAGATCTATTACAGATTCTTCATGATTACATATAAAGACTAAATACCTAAAGTTTACAAATGTGCAATCTTCAGAAGCGTGCAGTAGATAAAAGTGCAGCAATGCCAGAGCAAATCACTTTCTGGTCAAAGCAAGCCACTTCCTAGTCAGATATGGAGGAACTCCAATATGGCTAATGAAGCAGTTATTGGCCCGAGCAAGAATGTAGCTCCTGTATGAAGCTAACAGCATCGCCTGAGGCTCTTCCAGCCTAACAAAAGCCTGTAGCCGTTATTGAGCGCAAGGCAGAGCACAGCCTAGGGCTCTTCGGGTTGGCAATCAATCCAAACCCAGTAGCTTGGACCTCGAAGACCTCCAAGATGTTGTTTAGGTTTGAACCCCCTATGCCAAACGCTCAAGTGTATCTCGAAACTCAGTAGTTTTCTTCTACAAGGTCACATCTTCTTTGAACGAAGATATCTACAATCAACAGTCGACTTGTGCAAGGCCAATAGCCGTTCGAAGCTAAGTTAAGATCGAGCATGACAATAGGAATGTTAAAAGACAACCGACATGGCTCCTAATAAAAGATTCTCTTTATATAAGCTGTGTATGGTCCAACTCACACGCCATGTGTCAATCGGCCAATGACCTCCGAATTAATAGGATGAACCTAGGACTCAGCATGAATCCCATTTAATAGGTTCATTTGACTGAATCTTAGGCCACAACTTCTCAAAAATCTCCAAAAAAGTGGCGACAATTAAAGACACATTGACTCGACTACTCAAAGAGAGTCATTAAAATACAAAGCTCTTAGAAGTCCTTCGTTGCTTCGTAAAAAGCACCGTGGCTTCACAAAGCCCCAAGAAGTCTTTTCGTAAAAGCGCAGTAGCTTCACAAATCTCCATAACAGTCTCCTCATCGCCCAAAGGCACAGTGACTTTGTTGCCTTCGAAACTTAGTCTACTTGTTGCTTAAAAGTGCAGTAACGCCATTGCCTTCGAAACACAGCCTCCTTGTCGCCCAAAAGTGTAGTGACTACGTTGCCTTCGAAATACAGTATCCTCGTCACCCAAAAGCGCAGTGACATCGAAACCTCCCCAAAAGTGCATCTCGTATAGAAGCGCAGTTCTATGAGGTAGAATTATTCTACATGGCCAGTCTGGTATCTATATCATTTCAGATATGATCTAATCAATTTGTTTAAATTGCTGCTCCTAAGATAAGAATGAAGTTTGGCCCAATCGGTTTTTTAAACCGCCGCTCCTAAGATAAGAACGGAGTTTGGTTCTGTTGATAGGAGCAATATCCAATCAGTTTATTTAAAACCGTTGCACCTAAGATAAGAACAGAGTTTGGTTCTGTTGACAAGGGCAATATCCAATCGGTTTGTTTAAATTGCTGCCCCTAAGATGGGGACAAAATCCGACTATATAGATAGGAGCAAAACTACTCGACTTCCTCCGATCAAGATTATCAAATAATAAGCACACGCCATGTGTCATTTATTCGGTTATGTTGATAACCATCCGAGATCTTGATAGAAGAGAATCTCAACATCCATCACGTGTCATCTCAGCAGTAGCTCTCACCGTGTAGTTACAACAGATTCTCTTATATCCATGCACAGCGCTCCTATGCGCCCAAAAAATCCTATGCACATCGCATATATGCTGGCCTATAAATAGAAAGAGTTTTCCTTCGTTAAAAAGGTCATCATCTTCCTAATTAGCAACCCCGAGTACCACTCTCGAGCATTAGAAAGTCAGAGCAAGTTCAAGTCATCGTCAGATCGTCAACGGAGTAAAGGAGCCGCTGCAGTGCTCGATCTCCACCGTCATACTTTCCTAGAAATTTCAGTAATTAAACCTCCTGTTTAGGAGTCTTTTTTTAATTTTTTATACATTTGAATACAAAAAGTTCGTATAATTTTGTCATGGCAAACACTATCATGCTCCTTTATTTGAGGTGAACAAACTCATTTTCCTTCCGTCGACGATCTATTGGAGGGAGGTTTTCTTCAAATGCCTTTTAAAACATGGCCAAAGAGATCATTACAATCTTGTCATCATAATAGATTATTCTCTTTTGTATGTCCTACCAGTCGTGTGCGTTCATGTGCAGATTATGTTGTGTGGATGCTACCCTCTTCGAAACATGAATGTTGATAGCTCAAAGTAGTCCTCCAACTCCATCAGCCAATTCATCACCATGAAAGGATCTTTGGTCCCCTAGAATGAGGTATTGTGCTCTTTCTTGAATTATGATATATCGAACGTAGAACTTCTCTCATTTGCATGATGGGGCTCCTCCGCTTCGACTTCGACGAGTATATCTATGACAGTCATTGTAGTTGACCATTATCGTTTTGAGTAATTTGTTATATTGTATCCAACTATTTTTGCTACAGTTGGATTTACACCTCGAATTGTGCCTCAATTTGACTCTAACGTGCCTCAGCCCACTTTTACTAAGCTTCGGCCTTCTAATGCTATGCTTACATAATGTGTAGTTTCTCTCTACTAGATCGATCGAGGGTACGTCCTTTGAGCGACTAGAGCTACTCGAAGTGCCTAAATTGCTTCCTTCTGTCATTTTTCTGAATAAAGAAAACAATTCACATTAGCCTCATAAAATATTATGGACTTACTGTGTGGAACATCTCATAAATATGAAATATAGGGTTCAAATCAAGGAAAATAGTGCCTATTTTCAAAAATTTCATAACAAGAAACCCAAAGATGTAAAACCGTCATCTGATGCCAATATATTTTCTTTCAATTATGTCAATCAATAAGTCGCCACTGACCGTGATGTCGTTCAAGCCTAAGTTGCATTTGTATATGGTGTGTTCATGTTTTAAAAATATCATAGATTTATAGAGGTTTGTACAAGGTTTAAGCAGAGAAATAGACTAATAATGTGATACAAAAGAAAAAATATTTTCATCAATAATTCACATTTGATACATAGTTTGAACAAATGACAAAAGGGTGTCGTACTGCCTTACAAATTGAGCAACAAAATGAGATATATGTTCCATACATCACATCCCTTTACTAAAAATAAAAATATATACACCTTTAGAGGAAGTCTTCAAGATGCCACTTGGGGAAGCTTCAAAAATGTAAACAAGGCTTCTTCACAGCCAAACAAGCCTTCAGTACCTCGGTATCCTCCTTGGTTCACAACACCTTGTTTGCCATGAAATATAAAAAAACAGAACAATTATCGGAGGACCGGACTTTTACTTCACGTTACAAACTCGCTTGTACAAAGAAAGCCTAGGGACAAAAACCTAGGTACAGCAATCTAAGTACAATTGTTTATTTTAGATTCTGGGGGTGACAATAGAGGTTCGGGAAAGCGACGGCAGCTCTGCCTTACTCCTTGGACGATCGGTATGCAGCCTTGGCTCCAGAAGATTGCTTAGCGTTGGAAGAAATGCTCTCTTTGCTCTCTCTACTTCTTCTCTCCAAGTATTCTGGTGCTCTCCCTCTCTGTATGTGCACTTTTTTCTGTATCTCTCTGCCTGTGTGACTCCTCTCTTGCAGGGGAATGGCACCCTGCTATTTATAGGAATAAGTTATGATTATTAGGGTTGCAAATGATTGCTTCTTGGAGATGGCGGCGGCCTGTGGATTGGTCAATCTAGGCCATTCGTTTTGATTGTGACGAATCTGGACCATTAAGTATAGATTACACCAAATCTCATCAGCAATTAATACTAATTAGAATAGATCTTCCTCATAATGATCTTCTGATGTCTGTGAATAAATTTGATTTATTCTCCTGCCATGTGTCCCAGATTATTGAGATTTGACCCAATCTCTGATTACAATAAATCTGGGAGATTGATCGGCTTAGAACACGTGTCCTAGGAGCCACTGGGGGATTTGAACCGTATGACGATTGAGCCGTATATAATTTTTGGGCCGCATAAAGTTAGGGGCACGTGTCATGGCTGCTCGAGTAATAGCTTCCCCCCTTCGAACCCCTGAACCGCATAGAGATGATCATTGCGAGCCGCATATGGATGCATCCGCCTAGGCCGCATGGAAATGGTCCTCTTGAACCGCATGGGAAGGCCTCTGCTTGAGCTGCATGAGGCTGTCTCGGCCTGAGCCGCATGGAGCGGCTTCATTCTGAACCGTATGGAAAGTCTTCGCTCGAGCCGTATATGATCGTCCACGTGATCAAGGCCACGTGGCATTTTTGGATCTCGGAGGATTTGTGTCAGAGATCCTTTTCTCTTCCCTAGGGGCTGTCATTATGACAGGGTCATAATTACTTCTTTTGTATCAGAACTATCACTTTTTTAGCATTGTCAGCCGTCACAGTAATTAATACAGCATGGGTCGAAGGGGAGCGCTGTTACGCCACGTGTCTTCTGAGCCGCATGAAATATTTCAGACCGCGTAGTTCCTGAGCCGCATAGTCCTTCTGTGCCGCATAGACTGTTTGAGCCGTATGGGGTTCCCTGGCCGTATGGGTCATTTTCCATGCTTCTACAAGACCCCCTTCAAAGTTTTCAATTTGCAAAATTAAAATACTTTGAATAAGAAGCATGGTTGTATTTTTTTTGGCCGCATATGCCGCCCTTGCCGCATGAGTATTTAAGCCGCATAGATAGGTGAGTCACATGAATTGACTTAGCCGCACAGATAGTTCAGCCGCATAGAACTTTCGGCCACATCATCGTTGCCACGTATGGCAATCCTTTGCATTAAATGCTGTTTGATTTGTTTCAGCTTTAAAGGCCACTTTTCGGTATGGGATCCGAGGAGCTTGGCCTCCATTTTTGGCGGCTCATTTTGATAACCGAAGAGTCGGTCTGCGTGTATGCACGGGGATCGAACGCTTCACTTTTGTTTATAAATATGGATGAGTATGCTCGGGGGAGTTCTTTACTTTCTCCTTCGTCCCACTATTGCTATCTTGTCTTTCTTTCCTTATTTCTCTTCTCCGATCATTGGCCATGGCTCCCAAATCCTCTAAGGTTGCTTCTGCCGCCGCAAAGGGCAAGAAGGCGGCTTCTTCGTCAGCTGTTGTGCCCGCAGTACACCCTGATGTCCGTCCTGCCCATAATGGTAAGGGTTGTATTTGGATTATTTCTGAATCCTAAGCATTTATGGCTCTGTTACATGTTTATGCACAAGCCTTCACCCAAGTTCGAGCATGATAGAGCCGCATATGCTGCATTACCCTCTCATATCCGAGCCGCATAGACGATGCCTCATATTTGGACCGCATAAGAAGGATTTGAGTTTCTGGATATAAACCGCATGGGGTCTCCCTTGAACGGAACCGCATAAGCTTCTGACAGATTGATCCGTATAGCATGTTGCCTGAACTTTTTGGTTTAGAACCGCATATGTCCCATTGATCCGCATGAGCCATTGAACCAATATTATTTGGAATTCCCGATTACCTTGGGGCGCATGAGGCTGTTGGCCGGGCCTCATAAACTCTCTTGGGGCTGTGTCATCTGGAACTCAATCGAATTTGAGCCGCATAGGGCTTCATTTGATCTGAGCCGCATAGGCTCGCAAGAACTGAGCCGCATAGGGCTTCATTTGATCTGAGCCGCATAGGCTCGCAGGAATTTGAGCTTAGTAACCATCTTTTAATCCTGTTTCTCTCTTTTTTTTCCTTTTTCAGTGAACCTCCCGACCAACCCAGCAGGAGAACTTCTTGTGGGTTCGGCTCAGTTCCCGTGGGCGTGCGCTTGATGACTTAATCCGTCGTATAGTGGATCAGCTTCCCGCTAATGAACCTAGGGAGAGAGTGGCTGCCATTAATAACCAACCTTTCCACTTTTTTTGTTCCATGATGAATTCGGAGAAGCTGGATGGAGAATATCTGAAACCGGCTTTTCTCTTTGGGGACGCCTTTTCCATAAAGAACTCCCATTGCTGGATGTTTCGGAGCACTGGGATTTTTCTGTAGACGGAGTAGAGATCCATATCCCCGAGATGGAGCGGCATTATCCTCTCTCATGGTTTAACATGGTACCGTTGGGCAGGACAATGGTGGGCTCCCTGACTCCCACCCAACCGGAATGTTTGTGAGCAACATCCACTACAACAGGCGCACGGGTTTAGTATGTGCGGGCAAGGAATCAGTGAGTCGGACTGTGATGGGGCTGCTCCCTGGCACTTTTGTAAACATGACTGGCCCTAATTTTACTTTCACTCTAGCTGATACCTTTCTGAATCAGCTCGCTCGCAAGGGGTCTTATCCCGTGGGCAGGTTGTCGCTGCTGAACTGGATCAACCCCATTCCCACATGGGCTAATCTTACCTCATGGATCTTGAGGAAGTATGGGGAATCCCTTCGGGAAATTGACCTCTACTACGCCGTCAGGGGTACCTGCTACGGTTGCCCATTAACAAGCCTTTGTTTATGGCTCTTTTGGAGCTGTATAATCGGCGTACAGGACTTTCTTTGCCCCCGAGGAGAGCTGGGGCTTGCTCTCCATGAGATGCACGCTGTTTCTAGACTGCCGTAGGTGAAGCTTTTGAAGCATATACACCGACGAACGAAGAATTCGAAGACCTGGATCGACGATTTCCTGGTTTCGTCGATGTGTACCAAGAACTGTTGTGCCATCATAGCGCCTGCCACCAGATGGCTATCAAGAAAGAAAATAGCTCAGAAGCGCCCCTCACACTACGGCCTGGGTTTCGTATCTTTTCAAGTTGCGTCCCTCCGGCCGAGTTTCGTCTCGAAGTCCTCAAACCCCGAGGAGGTGAAGGACATGATGTTGAAGGTCAAAAGGTCGAGGTCTACCCGTGACCGGTTTGGGAGTCGCACTGACTCCCTCAGTTACTTCCACTATGGTACCCGGGAGATGTCCGATAAAGCGATCTTAGCTGGGTTCTTGATGGTGTGGCTACGCAATTGCGTAGTCTCGGGCGGCACGGGTTCTATGGAAAGGATCAGCCGCCATTTCATTCTTCCTGCTGTGAAATTGGTCTTCAAGGTAAGACTGGCTCCTCCCGGCCATGGGTGTAGCATACACCACCTTGCGCCTTTTCATCCAAAGTCATTGCTCGTGATGCGACGATGGACTTTGAACGGATAGAACTACCATACCACTACCTCATGGGGTGGTTATTAATGCACTACCGGTCGTTGATGAGGCCAGGAACCGAAGAAGATGTTACTACTGACGACGCCTTCATTTTTCAATACCGTCATCAGCCTTGGGAACACGATACTATGTCAGCCTGCCAGGGCGTTGGCGAGGGTTGACGGGCCCAGTTTTTTGTCTCTCTTCCTCAATTTACCCCAGGGAAGTGAGGGAGTACATGTCGATGACGTTGATCCTCCCAACTTTTATCTGAGAAGATGCTTCTTTGGTTACGCAACATCCGCCCTGCGCACCTGGTGTACCGTTACCGGAATAAAGTATACCTGGAGCCTTATCTGCCCAGTAGATTTTCCCGTCAGTTTGGGTATAGTCAATTGTTCCTGGATCGTCCTAGCGCTTGCTTGAGCTTTGAGGGCAGTGTACTCGATGGCGTCCGGGCTTGGCATTATTATAATATGGTCCATACCCGGAGCTTCTCAGTCCCGATGCCAAGATGGCAGGGGATATTTTGTATATAGCGGCCCTTTATCATGTTGCAGCGAGCAAGCCTCCTGTCGATTTTGATATAAATACTAGCTTTCGCTGGCACCGGTTTGGCTGAGAA